>DWQX01001729.1:0-25801 GCA_018245475.1 Pharmacophagus antenor | reverse complement strand
CCCCCCCCCCCCCCCCCCCCCCCCCCCCCCCCCCCCCCCCCCCCACCATTATGTCGACAAAGCAACGATAACTTTTCGTTACAAAGTATCGGCCAGTTCATTAGTAGAGGCGCTTAATTTTGCTAACCTATAAAAATATGTTGCTTAATCATATAACAAGCGGATAAAAATAAAGTAATACATGGCAAATACAAATATTCATTAATAAAAAAAAATCTCTCTTGCTACGTAGATTAAGACGACCACTGTCAGTTGGAATTTTATGTAAGACATTGAAATATAAATAATTTTAAACTAAATTTTCGACTTACATTGGGAGTAATTAGAAAAGATATGGTACTACGTTCTTTTGTTAGCTGTACTTAGTATCTTTTGATATATCCTAAAATAAATTTAAGCTGCATATTACTACAGACATTCACTGTAGTGTACTTTTAATAATTTCATTTACCCACACAGTAGCGTACATTTGCATACGTTTTTTAATTCGGTTTTATCAAGCGGCTTTTTATTAGAGGAGACTGAACTAATTCCACAACAATATCGTAATTTAGTGTCTATTTTCTAGTGTATAAACTATTTTTATGTTATTCTAAAGGAAAAAAATAATAACTGTGCTGTTAAAAGAGTTACATCGTTTAAATTGCGCGATTTATTGATAAAAGAAGACAATATTAGAACACACATAGACCTCCCTTAACGATCCTCTAGCCATGCGCAATTCCCGGCCGGATACATTCTGCTTTCCACGCGATAAGAGTAAATACTAGGCAAACGGTAGGCGTACCTACGCTTCTAGAAAATTACAGCCGTTACTACATGTATCGTACATTTGCTACTATTATTAAACACTTTTTCATGCCACGTGAGCTGTATACGCCCCACGCGGAAGTTTCGTTTAAAAAGTTTTGAGCATGTGTTTTCTAAAATATTTAAGCTTAAAATAATTAAATACAAGTTAATTCATATCTATTTATTGTCTAATGTTGTCAATTACTAAATATGAGATTGCCAAATTGTGTTCTAAATACGCCTTACAAGACTACAAGAGAGAAAAATTCAAAAAACGTTGTGGCTTAGAACGTGTTAATACTTATTTCATAGAGTGTTAAAGAAGGTTATTTCCTATACTACATTTTATACACTGCGCCACAGAGGCATTCAAGTGTTGAGTGACAATGAGGCCGTAAAGGGTGAAGCGATTTAAATAAATAGATATATACATATGATAACCTTACATTAATACGTACATGATTCAGTTAATTTTTTTTTTAATTGTATACGTCAGTTTTATATATACTAGCTTAGTGTTAAACAAGATTAAAGATGTCATCGAAGAGCATTAATACCGGTCATTTGCGTTTTGCGGTTTGCCTGCTTTGCATTTACTTTGTGGTGTTTTTAATGACCCTTCTATATAAATTATTTAGAAGTCTCGATTCGCAAATGAAAACTACTTCATTATTAAATTATTTTATTATTGAAGAGATTTTCGTAAATTCATAAAATATTTAATGGATAACAATATATTTTAGAGAAATAATAGTATAGTATTTTGCTTATACTATAACAGAAATAAAATCTTTTAAAATACCTATAATTAAACATTTTTAAAGATCAAATTGTGATTAAAGTTCAACTCTGCTCGTTGCTCTGTATGACACATATATAATAGATCTTCAATAGCGTTACGTAAAAGAGTGTTTACATTCAAGTCCTCATGTTTCAGCCATACCCATATTTTGCGCCAAGTTATTCGTCATTTATTGAGTTATAAATCGTATGTAATATTTTATAACCATGATTATTTACTTCGATATAATTTTAACACTTTTTTAAGCGTTTATCCATTCAATAGTAATATGTATATATAGTATATAATAAGTATATGTATAATAATAAGTATATATCCAATCAATAGTAATATGGTTAATGAATATAGTGAGATATGTACGTAGTAGTACTTTTCTAAACGCAATTTTAAAATAATATTCGTGAAAGATACTCAACAAAATGTTCTATTTGACACTCGTTTAGGGGTACTTCAACTTTTACGGATTATCAATGAGTGTATTATTAGGTGACCCGTTTTTAAACAATGCTATTTGGATACGAAATCTTCATTGAGTCAACAAATTTTACATGTTTTGGCATGAGACTGACTTTCGAAAGTTTTATAGGTGTTGAAAATGTTACAAGCGCCAATATATTTCCTAAGTACAATAACAATTCTACATTAATAGTTTTATTAAAAGCTCGTTAACGATCGAATTTTTAAGACAGTATTCTTTTTAAGATTTAGTAGGTATTAAATATGTTGTGATTATATCCTGACGTTACAATAAAAAAAATTGTTTTCGCACACTTTATATTACTAATATATAATATACACTATGTAGTATGGTATTTCTATATTACATAACATAAAATACAGAAAACAATTACGTGTGTAATAGGTCTCTTTCGCCGAAGACCTAATTATCTCAGCAGAGCTTATTAATACCTGCAAGCAGTTGTTGGCAACTTTGTTCGGATGAATGCAGTTTTCACTCGTGAATAAAGAAATGTCATCTCAAAAAATATCAAATAAAAATATCTCCATGTGTCATTAACACATAATTTACTGTCAGGCATTCCTCTAGTCTTTTAATTGTACAAGAAAAATGGAAAAAACTCTTCATGCCTATACATCTGTATAAGACATTACGGCTATAGAAGGATGTAATGGAAAGATTAATGGAATTAATATATCTAAAAAATATTTTTACCAATCGCGTTCCTAAAGAATAGTAAATTGATGAAAAATTGCAATTGACAATATATTTGATTATTACAACGTGAAGTAACCCTTGTAAACTGATAATGTATAACGATATGATAAGTAGAAAATAAAATTTAGATATAACTCCCCAAATACTTGGTTGTATGAGCAAACAGTCGTATGATAAATGAGGTAATTACTCGTGACAAACATTTAGACTACGTCGTTTTAATTATTGTCACTAGTATTAACTTAATTTAGTTCTAATGTATTTATGTGAGAGTCTGTACATTTGTCTTATTTTGTGTTATTAAATAAACATTGCCAATAGTATACAGAATATTGCAAAGGTCATTCCAGGAAAAAATCCATTTAAATCAACGATGAATATATAAGAAATAAAATAAGGAATGAAAAATAAAAGAAACTTTGAAGCATATGCAAATAATATTTTTTAACAATGTCAATTATAATTTCTTTTCAATATATTTATGTTTATGTTTGATTAAAGTATTAATTTCAAAAATTTTCTCTTGTAGCAAAATAGTCCATTGTAAATTTATATATAAAAAAATACAATCAATAATTATACATTATTTGTCATTCAAGCAAAGTTAAAAACGTAGAATATACGTCGCAAATTTAAATCATTTCCATTGCGGTGACATTTCGAATTTACGATTGAGAGCTTTTCCAGGTTAACCTGTTAACTGAGTATGACGAAATATTTCACTTCTATAAATCTGAAGTATAAAGTGCAAATCTGATCCGTTATACACGAAGTCTCGCCACTGACTCGAATCTAATTAACAGGCAACAGGACGCCGACCCACTTTCGACATCGTTACAGATACACCAACATTCTACACCGCGTAAAAGTTGAAATGAAAACAACCCTCTGTATTACAAAGAAACTTAAGGATTATAGCGAATTCGCATTTTTTTCTAATACTTATCTATGACATGGTGCGTATTAAAGTTGCTCTAAAAGTAAATTTATTACCAAATCTTATTTAAGTTTTCCACAGCAGCAAGTCATTTTAGTAGACAGTCGGCAAACCACGTATCGGTGAGATTGTTGATATTATATTTTCTATAAATACACACATCTAATATTTATGATATTAATAAGTTGTTAATGTGAACAATTTTAAAGTAAAATTATTTCATTTAATTTTAAGAATATTATTTACAATACATCAATAATTTCACATTTGCAAGAAGATTACTCTTTTTATAACTAGTTTTACTCGTAATGTAGCAGAGATTGGACACTCCGGTAAAGCAGAGTTATAAGATCGGAGAAAAAGTAGTTTACAAGTTTATATCAAATTTAAGAAAAATCTTTGACCGTATTATTTGTATTTGGCTGGTTTTAATATAGATTAATATAGGTTTTTAGTAAAAAGGAAAAATAAAAAGTAAAATAAACACTCCCGCTACAAAAAATCCGTTACATTTTGAAGTTTTATTATAAAAAATTGGCCTGAAATGCGACTTTAGCCTTTCTGTTTTAAAACTTAACTTTTAATTTTTTATCTAATGCAAGTCTATATCTAAAATCTTAGAGCGAATGTTGGCTAAGCGTTTTATTGTTTTGAAATAGTTCACACAATCGTTGTTCAGCTATTTAACAGTACACCTTGCATTGCATAACACACCCCACCTGCGTACTGGCTTGATAATATTACGTACATTCTAAGTAATCTCATGTTAAAACTCGATAATATACGTCGAAACCGTTGGATGATAAAATAGAATAAACAAACCGAAATTATTTTGTATTTAACAATCACTCCAATTAGTTAAACAGGAACATTATTATTATTATTATTGTTATATTTGTAAACCTTTAAACTTACAGGTGCGATTTTTTTAAACTTGAGTCATTGTAATAAATGAATAAGCTATTCTTTCTGCTACCAAAAGTATTACTAATAACATATGGTTTTTTTTAACAGTATGTATAAGCCGCTTTTTAGGCGTAGGTCATGAATCAATATGACGTCTAAAAACTTAAACATCACACATCCTGTAGTAAATGCAATTCATAAGATCTTAGTTTAAGAGATTTCATTCGTATTGAAATTACTTTTTAAATACGACGTTTTAAATATTTATGATGCGAAAAAATCTCCGACACACTTAACAAAGTTTCCATTTCTCAACGTTTTTGTCAAATGACCGAAACGAAAATTACATTCTTACAAAATGAAAAACCATTACTTCACTTTTAATCGTTTGTTATTTTCAATCCATCATTACATAGAATAATACACTGCCAGCTATGTAAATTACGTAAACAAAAAGCTCTTATATAATCTACAATGCGTAAAGTATAATTGTTAAAATCAAAATAGTTTTAAAATCCGCAACAATGGTTAAAAACTTTATTTATATTAATTGAATTTGTTTTTTAATGCAAAGCGATTAGAAATGACGGTGAATTCTTGTTACTCCTATCCATATATAATCGATGTTTTAAAGTACACTTATCAAATATTTCATTCTAAAAATGATGTTTTCTTAATTAATGCAATTAACTAAACACTACTATAGTTTAACACAAATAGCAACTACAGGAATATATAATTATACATATATATACATATATGTATGTATATATATATATATACGGTTAGCATATTAATACATTTTAATTCCTGCATGTACTCAAATGTTGATCAGATCAAAAATATCGGCATTTTGACATTCAATGTCGTCATGATATTTTCATGTTATTACTTTAACACGTGCATACACTACAAGTTCACTATCTAAAATATGAGCAGAAATATATGCATATATTAAGTAATAAAAATATATTTTACTATTTTACCTAGTAGTACTACAGATATTAGTGTACAGATATTATTGCATTCGACGAGCGCTTGTATCATATCGTTATGGACTATACGCATTCAATTCTTTCAATCGTTCGTGGACGAACACTACCTTAATTTTACGCGATATTAAGTTTCAATGAGCTCGTAAATGGTAAAAATGCTTTTCCAGAAAACTGGCTATATATATGTATATCGGAATATAGCAATATAAAAACATAGCAGCCGAATGACATTGAGGGTAGTAGCTAGACAGGCAGTTTCGAAAAACTATTAAGTTTACCATTCTTATCTCTGGAATCCAACTTGGAATATCTGTGTTTAATAGGACTACTGCGCCAAGGAAACTGAAATGAATGAATAGAAATTTATAATTATGTTTACATTTAGTCTCGTTGCTTAGTTAAAAAATATATAATTTAAAACCATCTCTACTCTTTTAACTTTCTTCATTACTAAAAGAACAATGTTATTTAAGTAAAGTAAGTCATTGACCTTTAAAACATATACTCGTAAATGCGTTCATCACTACGACTACTTTAATGAGACGCATCCTTATTAAGTACTATCGCGGAAACAATAAAATCTTTAATACCACTGGTGCTTGTGTTTTCGTATTTTTTTGTCTTCTTACTGTTGTATTTAATACCAGACTATTTAGTTTTAATTATTGTTTTAATAATATTCCTCAATATAGGATAGAATAGTCTTTATTGCATAACAAGTACCAAATAAAATACACATGAAACAAAATAAAAAAGTAACTGTTACAAATAGAGTGAATTAAAAAAATACGTTAGCAGTGCTAAAGGCGGTCTTACTGCTGAAAACAGTCTTTTCCAGACAACCAATATACTGGTATATTCTTGTAAACTTCTTCTCGAATTAACAATTGTATTGCATAACATAACACAAACTGCTTTTCATATTCCCACTGTCTAAATTCTAATACTCGTATTTCATGAAAATCCGATGAAAAGACAGTCTGAAGTGGCGGAATTGTTTTGATTTTTTTTTTATCGGTTATGAGATAAAACGAACTTGATTTCACCTGATGTTAACGGGACAATGAGCCTGTAGATAATGAAGCGTGTTTGTCCAGAACGCTTGTGGCTCTCATATTTATAATTACCGTAATACAGCAATGCTGTTATGGCGGCACAAAGGCATTGGGAAAGGTAGATAGCCAGGCGGGTTGGTAAAACCCTACCGCCATCCAGACTCCACTACTCATGTGGCCCGGGAATCGAAACCGCTTGCATTGCAACGCGAAAGACGAGTAAGACCACTGCGCCTCTGAGGCAGACAAAAAAGTAGCAATACTTCTATGCTTTCATAGGGTTTAAGATGCTCCACAATACTTTACAGGAAAAGTGAGACATATTGCGCGTTTATACTCTAAGTTAAGCGGTAAAGTAAGGCTTTCCGATGCGAGGCACAAGGTCTATCAAATACCATTGAAAGGAAGGTTTAATCTGGCGAGGTTATTCGAACTCCGGGGTCCCCTATTGTCGTATAGTCTCTTATCGGTGAATTTCGAAATATGCTTTTTAGTTATTTGTTATACGAACGTGAAAATTCAGTTGATTTATTCTCATTCGCGGAATAGAATTCATGACAAAAAGAAAACATTTAATTACAGTAAACAGTTCTAACATCTGACAGATAAACCCCAGAAAGTTTTATAAAACGGATTTTATGCAAAAAAGCATACTGTTGCCTAGATTATTATCTAAAGGATGAACACATTTGAAAAAGAATTGCTCTTTTTAAATTGTGCTTTCTCTATTTTTAAATTTTATAAGTACGATTACAAAAAAAAGACAAATCCTTATGAGTTTGTTGTTAGTCCTCAGAGATTGCTATCTGACAGTAATTAAAATCGGAAGATTAAAAGTGATTGTACAGATCCTATTTAATAAAGAAAGTTTGAGTTTGAGTTTGAATGCATAGTGACTTTCATTACTTTGACTATTACATTCATATTTCTCATATTTATCTTGGAGGACAATCAAATCTACATCTATATAGGATATAGAAGAATAAAAATTTACACTCTGACAACTAGCGTAGACAAGCGAAAATTCTTGATTTTAAAATTTTTCATAATGATATTTACTTATTTTCCTTAGTACCTTCGTGATATCAGGTAAGATAATGAACAGTCTTTTTTAGCTTACTGCATAAATTAGCCATTTTAACAAAATTTGAGTAACAAAAATTCAATATGAAACATTTAAAACAAAAAATTAAGGTTAATGAATAAAAAATTTTCAATTTCCATACTTCTGTACGAAGCGAAATAAGTAAATGAAATATTTCATGCTTCAAAAAGAATAGTAAATAAAAAATCTCTTCGCACACACTTTTAAGACAAAAAAATAACTTAAAGTTGTGAATATTATGTGAATCTATTGTGTGTCCGATTACGTAGGATATTCTATGCGCATAAATTTCGAGATACAAATAAGGACATTTTTCGTTCGTACGATCCAGAAGCGGTAAATGTGATTATAATAGTTAGAAATAACAAAATGCTGTTTGTTATTTATATATTACAACAATATGTAAAAGATAATATTTAGTACTATGTATGTAATGAAGATAATAAACACTAGGTCGCAGATTTGAAAGTGATAGAAGCTGAATTCAATTGGACAAAGTTAAATGAAACTTTAAACTGATTCAAACTCAATCTGTTTCTATTGTTTAAAATACAGGTAAATGTAAATTTAAATAAAAAATAAGGATAACTATATAAGATATCGTTTAATCGATTAAGTTAAATTTCGATTACCGATCTCAAGCGATTTTTTTTGCAAAAACCTTATTTTTCATCAATTACAATTCTATAATAAATTTTTAGATTTGCTCTTTTGTACACTGAAGAAATATCAAAATGATTATTTTATATTCGCCAGTTTTGCGTCTTTATGTTGTCAATGTTAATAAAGAACTTTTTGTATAGATTTTTTAACGGATAATTAAATTTAATGATAAAAAGACTTTTTTGGTTATACAATTTTTATTAGTATGTCCGCGTAAAATTTCGAAACGTTTACACCCTATTCGGCGTGTAAATGCGTTGGCCGGCGTCGGTGTGGCGGCGGGGCGAGTCGTTTTCTCAGTCTAGCTTACCCATTGCGAGAGTTCGCTCGTTCACAACAATCCCTCACGATCATTAACATGGCCCGTAGTGGAGTTGCTGCCCTAAGTATTGCCGTTTTGCTCACGGCGTTTGACTTTGGTACGTAACTTTTTTTTTTAATATTTTCCGAATTCTTATTTTGAAATTGATCTCCTAAATAAATGCTGTATACATTTTTTTTTCTTCTAGTAAAACGATACTGTCACGATCTATTTTCAATTTGAAATAAGGTAAAGAATTACGCATTCGTTTACTAAGACGGATGATAATTATTTACTTTAAAAGTTATTTTCGTTAGTACGAACTTTACATAATTATAATCGACTTTTTATAACTTTTATCAATTTCAATACGTTATAATGTAGCCATACGCACGTATGGCTACATAATAACGAATTTATGAATGATTAAAGCTAAAAATAAAAGGATTACAATATTTGCAGCCAGTTTTCGCTAATTGGTTTTCTAATATAAACTATATAAATAAAAACGGCTTATCTTTTATGAAGTTTTTAAAAATATAACTTTTTTAGGTATAATATTTCTAAAATTTAAATAAATTTAAATTTAAGTAGACACGTAGAAAACATCTACATAGCTAATTATATAAAGTTCACATAAACTAGTTTTTTATCCAGAATATGAATCATTCTTAAATTTATCAGGTTAAATGGCTTGCTTAAAATTAATTAAATACTTCTTTTGTTAAGTAATTTTTTAACATGAATATTATTTAAAATAAAGCATTCATAATGCGTTAAATCAGGTTGGCAATTAGGACAAGTGACTTTGCCAAAAATTGGGATTTGAATGGGTGCATCTGTATGATATAGTGGTAGCATAGAAGATGCTGAAAGGTTCGAGTTTTTCGCCAATAACATGAAAAGAATTAACAAAGACGTACATTACGTAGTGAGAAATTTATAACGAATTACTGTTAAAATAATTCACATCGTTGTTTGGTTGACTCTATTAAGATAACGCTGTGACTACAAAACAATTTTAAGTTGTCGTTATAAAAATAATTATTTTTCTTAAATATAAACTATTAAATTTATTTCTACTTAAACAAATATCTGAATCGCGATCAATTACTTCGGTATCTTCATTTCGGAATAACTAGATACATTTTAACTTGGGATTAATCGGAATAAAAGGTAGTTTACATTGTATTATTGTCTTAAAATCCTTACGAAAAAAAAATGTTTACAATAAATCTTTTGAAAATAATCTTTATATTTCTTATTTTATAATATGGAATTTTCCGCAACTTACAGTAACAAAACTAACAGGTTAAAGTTATTTATCTCTATGCAATTGGTAGTCACAGATAAAAAAAGTAGAGTTAACTCGTTCGGAAATGAGGTAAAAAGTCGGTATCGTCTATTGAATTGTGGTTGTTCTACTAACATGTTTATATTTTGTTTAGACCGGTCGTTCGCTGGAAATGATCCAGAATCTTACGGCTCCGCATTACACAAATTCTGTGCGTACGAATTCGGTGGACATCGTCTAATATCCTCTCCAGACAATTCAATGTTTATATTCTCATTACATGACCTCGTACTGTCTTAATTTGAAAACGTTTACTTTTATTTACATTTATGTATAATCTACTCCATCAGCTTTACTTTTCTTTCTTTTATATTCGGATATTATCCTTGGAAATTTGTTCCATAGTATGTACGAGTATGTATGAAATATTTAAAAAATATAATAAAAAAAAAAAACTTTATTATTTAAAAATATGAAAACATTTACATGAATGAATGAATGAATGATATTCATAACGTAATGTTAAGTTTATTATCTTTAAGGCTAACTAGAATAATTGGCATGATTCACTGATAAACGAAGATGACTCGTGATCGCGGACAGGTCATCAAATAAATTTTAAATGAAACGTCGATTAAACGACAATAAAACGCATATCACAATCAAACAAGATATTAACACAGTTTTTGGCATTCAATTTGTCACAGTTTTATTCGCGTCGCTCTATACAGAAATCTATTTTATAAAATTATTAGACAATGAAAAACTAATCATATTTATATTTGAATAAATAGAATTATTATTAATTGTAAAATAACGCTTTAAAACCTTTGGCTTTTGAATAAAACTACAACAAAAGTAGAGCTTTAATAATGTCTTAATATCAATTTTCGACATCCCATGAATGATATTTTTTTCGTTGAGAAAGAAAATTATTTTTAATAAAGAATATCGTTAGTATTAAACGGCATTATAGAGTAAGATGTAAACTCGAAATATACATTTAATAAAGCGCAATCTTAATTTATTGTAAAATGCGAAGGTCACAACCGTATTTACTATGCTTCATGTATCGATGACCACATTCTGACATCATGCTTTATGAACTAGTAGTACCCCATGAATATTGTAATGACAATGTGTATTTCTCTTTATCTATACTATTATTATTATTATCTTTGAATTCCAAAATAACCCTAGAGTATTATTTATGAATTCAAAAAAATTGCTTCTAAAAGTAATATACGGAATTATTGTTATATTTTTATGAGCTTAAACTTTGCGCGTTATCGTATTTTTTTATAAATAAAAGTAACATGTTAAATTGATCTAATCATAAATCGATTCTGCTTTTTTTAAAAATTAGATCAAAATAATTAAAAGTTGAGTATTTTGTATAATCGTGTATATATTCATGAATTAAGTAAAAAGTTCTTATATTGATATTACAACAGACATTTTAATTTTATTTAACTATATATTATATAATTGTTAAAAAGTGGAAAGTAAATATGATTTTGTCGATTAACTTGAAATACACATCTATATGTGAAACCAATAAAACAGTACAATATCCTACCTTTCCTAACAGAGAACTAAAAACTTCAAAAAGTATTCCATTAGTTTTTAATTAAATGTGATTTCAAATTACTAATTATTTATTCATTAAGACGTATATTACCCGCAGTAATATTTTAATTACAAAAAGCAGCAGTCAATGTTAATTAAAGATTGCATTTTTATAACATACGGTAATAGTGGAGGGTTGGATAAGCAATTAGCTTGTCCTTTCGATAATACGTTAATGAATAAAATTAGTAAAATGGTGTAAAACTAACACGATATATAATATTTATTGCTGGGCTGAATTGCAGTATAAAAAGTTCGTTCTATTTTAAATCCTTAGCTATAGTACTGGCCTTCGATTGCTATCATGTTTGGATTAACAGGTACGCCATTAGTAAACCAGTTTTCAATGTACTGCATCGGAAAGTTAGCTATATACCTTTTAATAATTGGTTTATAATTTAATAAATCAATTACGTAAAATAAAAGAAAAATTAATTACTATTGAAAATGACAATAAAGGAACAAAGAAAATGATTTAAAGGTAAACTGAACAATAGTAACAAGCGGAATGCTATATGATTCATGAACACAGAGAAATAATATTAATGCTGTCCACACAGCAAACAATGGTCGAAACGACATAACTGCCCTTGGTTCGTCCGGTGCAAGGTAACGATTGACATCACACGGATTACTATTACGGAAAATTTTATCACTTAGACCGTCCCATTCTCGATATGTGAATATGAATTGGAAATTATTATAGAGAGAATATAAGTACTATAAAATCGCTCGTCTCATTTGTCTTTTTATTTCGATAAAATGCAATTGACGTTATTTACTTAGTTTCTAGTATATGAAGGTTTCATTTCATATTTAAAAAATATGATTTCTTATAAGTAAAAATAGCCACGTTTCAAATTCAAAACTTCCCTACACATTTTCTGTGAGCTAAATAAAATTATCGTGTCTAATTGAAAAATTGTTTTGCGTTGAGAACATTTTCCCGCTATGATTTTTTACGATTTTAAGTGTCATCTGAATCCGGACAATTCGTACGATAGACTTCAAATGCCATTCATCCAGAAAAGAAACTTGGTTTACAATGTTATCCATTACGGTTTTTAATCGGCATTTTGTTTACCTTGTTAATTGTAATGTTAATATGTATTACTTTGTCCATTTGAACTGAATTACCGTAGATTTCTTATAGAAGAACGCAACGAAAACATATTTATTCCATGTTTTTATACCTATAATGAGTTAAACTCGTTATAAACAGAAGATGTCATGCATTTATCTTACGAAAATACGAACAATATCATTGGATTGATTTTTTCACGCATAGTACTGCAATTCATTTTAATATGTACTTTATAATCTTAATTAATGAATAACTATTACTTCAATACATTATGTCAGTAAATTAATTTTCATGTAATACACGTTATTTGTGTGAGATTACACCTTACATATTTATGTATAATACAAATAAATTTGATCGTATATTTTAAAGCAACTAACTTCTTTTAATTTATCACGTATGGTTTTATAGCGATCAACATGTTTTCACAGATAATATAATTTTTGAGAACTTGCCAAAAAGCTTTAAAAAATTATACTTAAGAGAATGCTACCTCGTAATTCATAACATTTAAGTAGTAAGTACCACAATATAAATCTCACACAGCGTTACTTCATGTTTTTTTTTATATTTTATTGCGAAACTCTGTATTCAGTTTGATTTAAACATTTGATTTGTGACTATGCACATATTAATTGCGATGATATTTCATCTATGAATACAATTTTTAATATTTTTTAAGGGAACTTTCGAATAAAAATCGATAAACATTGACGTTTGTCAGCATTTTGAATCTTTACTCGTCTTTCCGGTCATCGGAAACCCCGTGTCATTCAACGTATAATATAAATATATTTAATTCAATCTTACTTAAGATTACTATTAGGTCAATCAAACATACGGTTCTCTTCTCTCACGCGTTTTGTTTACGTAACCCGCTCTATTCGCGCGTTGTCGAAGTTCCTACGCTTTGCTCACTCTCTAAATATATAAAAGGCCGATGACATCACCAATCACGAAATTTAATAGGTATAAAGTGTTAGCACGCTCATGCTAAAATTATATCTCTCTATTATGGAGCCAATTTTAAACGATACATATTTGTTTACTTTGATATATGAATAACTTTAATTCGGGTTATGGTACAACAATAATTTGTAATTTTTTTTGTACAAAAAGATATTTTTAATCCAAACTCTATTATTTTTTATCGTTAAAAAAAATTATAGAACGTTAGAGTTCAGATGGATTATTTTCACTTTTTAAAATGAGTAAGTACAATGTACTTAAAAATATAAGCCGGTGGAAAATTATTTTCAGTTCTGTATATAATTTCTATATTATACTAGTAAAAAATCAAAACGTTATAATACTGATTAAAATTTTTTAATTCGTTAACTAAGGAAGATATCCATAAAAAATATTGTTCAGCCAAACAATTTGCAGGAAGTGACCAAGGTCTGCAAACTGTGTTGGTAATTGTGAGACATCTTAAAACAATCCGTGAATTCAGGTTTGTGTGTAATAAAATCTTCTCGTGTCTACAACAATAGTTAACTGGCACAAACCACATTTTGCATGTTGCTTCACGGGAATGTAGTTTCTGTTACCTATTTCACTTTTCATAATTTGATAGGTTCTGTATGAAGTCTTTCAACAAATATAAGAACAATGTATTGATACATTATATACCAAACCAATTCATATTTCATAAACATTATGTTAAATTTAATAATTTAGTTATGTATAATACTGATTAAATTATTAAAATATAAATTTTTGTTTTAAGTAATTAGTCATAGATCAATAAGATGAAATGATAAATGAAGATAATATATTCGTAAAAAAATATGATTCATATACAAGAACATTTCTCTTGATCTATCAATATCATGTGTAATCTATAAACTAATGTTAATTTACTTATGTACCACATACTACATACTAATTTCTCTATAAATCTGAACAAATCATCATATCATTGATGCTCATCGATGTGAAACTTTTGCCAAAGACGTCACGCCGAGAAAAATAAATATCACATATTATTCAAAACACCGACAGAGTTACGTTAAAATACGTGTTCAAGAAGCACGACAAAGTAATATAAGGTGGCATAAACATATGGGGATGCATGACTAATAAACTGAACTCCAATTATGGCCGCTAAAGGTTAAATTATAATCTTGACATCGTTACACTGAACGTGTCGTCCACCTTGCGTAATGTTTGACGTAATGGTTTGCATACATGTTTATAATTTTAACATTCAAATGCTTTCAAACGTCACTTAATAAATAACATTCCACAATCAGATTAATATCGTAAAATAATTTTAAACCTTTGAAAAATTAGACATTCTATCACCTATTACATTGCATTCGACTATTATGACAAACTTTCTAATACATGCTTGATCGATTTTGCTAATATTTTGTACTACTAGTATCTCTTTTATAACTAATAAAAGTTTCAAAATCCTTTACTCTTAAATGAATTCAACAATCAGACAACTTATTTTACGAGAAAAACAACCCCTTGTTAGTATATTGCGAAAGATACACATTTCTGAACCGCAAAAACATCGCTATAAATTTAATCTCACCCATAATGATATTGTTTGTCCCCAGAATTCGGATTCGGTATATGAAACTTTGCTACGTTGAATATTATCCCTTCCTTCCGTTGCAAATGTATTATTTATGACTACAAATGTCGTGTTTTAATGTTGTTCGAAGAAAACAATTTCGAACAACTTCCAAAACATGACCTACTGTAACGATGGTCGTGCTTATAGAAAACAAATTCTTTATTATTTTTGAAATGTAGAGACAAATATAAATATTAGCAACCGTCTCCTCACGTAGTTACGTCATTTTGTTATATTCATGGTGCATATATTGATAATGTCTTGAAATATTATTGATGTCATTCTGGGATATTATGTACTTTATGCTGGGTAACAAAACATAAAACAAAGATAAAAAATGTATACTTTCGACTTATAATGAAGCAAATTTTACTGAGAAAGTAAAAAGACAATTTAGTTAAATATCTTGTGTAATATGCTTCATAATCACCTCACGTCAAATAAAGCTGTTTACTTTCATCTAGTTAGCAAAGTTTAGGACAGGCTTAAATTAATCCAATTAGTGTTTATTCCCAAGTGAGACTGCCGATGACTAACCTATGTACTTTTACAATTAAAGACTAAGTACTACTTTAATGGTCTGAACGTAAAAATTAGGTCACTAATTGGTCTGGAGTGTATGCTGGATTCGGACTAGACATCAAGCACTATCTATTTTTCAAAAGCATTTCCCGCATTTGAATTAGTTCTTACATTTGTACTTTGTAACGTTAGTTAAGTATTAACAGTCGTAGCATTTTTTCGAGCTCGCCAATCTGCTCTCATAATAGCATTGCTGTATATAATAATATTAATCTATGTTTTGTATTCTGGCAGTCATACTATGACATCTCTCTGGATGAGAATTTAAGACAAGCACGCTACACAGTCTACAGCCCGTTTGGCAAGAATCTTTTGTAATTGAAGTCGTGTCAATACTCAATAAAAACTATATGAACTCTGTATCGTCTGTTTCTGACATAATCATTCTTTTTTCCATTCTATTACACCGTAAATATGATATTGTTTATACCATGATCTTCAAATGAATGAATTGATTGTTGGTTTACTTGGTCAAAATGTAGATTTTAATTTATTATTCATCACATTTCAGGATCATGCTTAAGATGTTATCAATGCAACTCTCAATCTGATCCTACTTGCAAGGATCCGTTTGCAGGAAAAACCAAAGTGGTAAGTTTGATAAATTAAAACTATTGTGTTATAAATTTAACAAAAAAGAAATAATAACGTTTTCTTCCAGAAACACAAAATTAAAATATTTTGTAGAGATTTAAGAAGAATAACATTTAGCAAATATTAATCCTATCCACGAATTCACTTAATATATGAGTATTAGCATACTCTCCTGATAAAAGTATACACAAATAATTATACTTCGTATATAATAAACACGTCAAGTAGGTACAAGTCGTATAAGTGTTAAGGAAAATCGTAAACAGATATAGCGATACATATTTTACTGCAATGATTCAAAGCATAAAAAATGTTTTCAGTTTAATATATATTTTACATAAATATTAAATTAATAAAGCGTTCAATTTTACTGCCAAAATATACAACAGTATTATTATAATAATTTTTTTCGAACGTGACTTGTAGGAGTAGATCTCTTGCGTTTCATAGATCGCTTTGTTTTATAAAACTGAATTCATTTTATGTTAAGTATCAAATGTCTTGTGTTTCCAGGAATGTTCGACGCAGGACTCCGTGAACTACAACCGCGCTTACCTTCGTGGCGTCTTACCCAATGAATTGGTTGACGCCGTCGCTGGGGCGCCCAGATACTGCCACAAGATTGTTATGCGTTAGTATTTATTCAATGGGACAACAACAATGGGATGGTCGCCTTAGAAACATTTTGGATTAATATAAACTTAATGCCATGTTGTTACCACCGTGGGATCAACTTTCCGATGGATACGGGTACGCGCCCCCGAAACCCACAGCTGTTACTATTCCTCCCCAAACATCGATCCAAATAGTGACATCCCTTCCTCCTCAACTCCCACCTAATGTTCTTAAATTTCTATCCATGAAATCCTATAGTCTCCAACCCGCATGCCTAGCGTGGCAACTTAATGGCATAAACTCCACAAATGAAAAGCACAAATAAATTGCGGACCCCAGTACCCGGCAGCACCGCTATTCCGTCATTCGTCGTCCGTTAGGTGGCGGTCATGGTAACGGCAGAGAAGGGGGTGCTAAGAATCTCCGATCGGTAGGCCACCTTCATAAACGATCTCAACGCTGCCTCTCGATGCGTGGGGCTGTGGATGAACTTCGACAATACGAAAGTAATGTGTAACGACCTCGTTATCCCCCGCCCGGTAACCATTGAGGATGCAGTAATTGAAGTGGTTAAAGACTATGTCTACCTCGGACCGTGGACTCTTGACCGTGGTAACTTAATAAAGATAAAGAGATTGATAGACGCATTCGATTGGGCTAGGCAGCATTTAGAAAATCCGGCACATTCTCATCTCGCAAATTTCTCAATGTCTGAAGACCAAAGTCTTCAACCGGTGCGTCCTCCCTACGATCACCTACGGAGCGGAAACTTGGCCTCTGACCGCTGGGCTGGTCCACCGACTTAAAGTCACTCAACGTACGATGGAAAGAGCTATGTTCAGTATTTCTCTAAGGGATAAAATGCGAAATAAAGAAATTCGACGGAGAACAAAAGCGATATAGCGCTTAATGTCGGCAAGTTGAAGTGGCAGTAGGCTGGCAACATCTGCCGAGTCACCGATGGCAGATGGGGGAGGAAATACTTGGAGTGGAGACCGCGCATAGGACAGAAGAGTGTAGGGCGCCTTTCCACCAGATGGGCTGACAATTTAGTTAGGACGACTGGTTGAGGGAAATAGAGCACTGCATATAGTGGAAGGCATTGTGGAAGGTCTATGTCCAGCAGTGTATTGACACAGGCATATAATGATAATGCGTTGTAGCCTCCATTTTACAATAAGATTTCATGTACATTATCTTGACATATTGTGGCTCTTACCGTAGACCACCTATTTGTATGGGGGTGAAATTTTCAATTTTTGGTGATATTTGTACACACAAAAGTATCCCTAGTCATCTTCCTGAGGGGCACAGCTCTTCCTAGACACACAAGACCGCTCCATTTTTGTTAACTTCTTCCGTCTCATATGCTCTATAATGACCTCCATTTGCTAAAACTCGTCGGACACGAAGACACTGTTTATCAAACTGGAAAATTTTCAGCTCTATTCTTAATATTCTTATACTACAGACCTGACCGGTACCTGCCTAGGTAGGTATCATCACATCCTCTGTTTCTATGGCCCATACTTACGACTTAAATTAATATCCAAATCAGTCGCAATATGAAAAGTTACAAAAGAGCAATGTACAGATCTTATTTAACTGTTTCTACTTAGTAGATGCATTCGTTGAATATTACAAGCAAATTTTATTTACAATCATACTATTATTACTTGTTTTTACAGAGAACGGCGCTACTGTCAGGACCTGCCTTGATGCCAACCCTACCGACCTGAACCAGACTTGCCGCCTCCTTGACAACACTGCAAAGCTGTTCCCTCTCGACCTCGCGAAGCAAATCAAACACTGCAGCGTTTGCGACAAAGAGGATTGTAACGGGGCTGCCTCCATCGTCGCCTCTTTGCCTTTGGCCGCCTTGGCTCTCGTCGCGTCGTATCTGTTCTGCAAGCAGTAATACACAAAAACATGTAACAAAGCAACAACAATGTCATTGGTTCGCTTCAAGCATCGCAAGGAAACAACTGCTTAACGTGTCACCGCGACAGTCCGCTGAATGTCTTTGGGAGTGCCAAAATTGTATATTATTGGACGCTAAGCCTTTTAAATGAATATATAAAACCGTCCAATACCATTGTTATTTTTGCTTTGTTAAAATGTTAAGATTTAAAAGTAAATGTACGTAAGATTAACTATATAGATGATGACACAAAATAAATGTATAATTTTCTGTGATTATTTTTAAGCAGACATCATTTACCAAATGATATTAAATGTTGATATTTATCGTAAGTCTGTAAAATTAAATGTTAACAATAATACGTATGTTGTTTTGTTATACTAGTATATAACATTATTTTCTGTTGGAGGAAATTAATTTATAGGAAAAAATGTGTTATATAAAATAATCATGAGCTAATAATATAAATGTTTTAAAACAAATAATTGTCTTAGATATAGGAAAACAATATGAATAAATAAATAAAAATTACACAAAAATGAAAAGATCGTGGCTTTGCTTATAAAAATTTCAATAATTTGACGTGCGTAATATATGTAAAAAATAAAATGGACAAAAAGAAGCTTGCATTTATGTATAATAGTAGAATTTGACCGTCCTTTTATGATGAACATATTTTTAATAAAATAATTAAAATGGGGGTCATCTTTTATTTGTTTTTAAATTGCAAAGTTTTTGCAATGCTTTCAAACCTGTTGTCTTGATAATAAACAACTTTTTTTATATTTTTATGCGAATTGTTAATAACCCTTTATTTACTATTACTTTGTTTCAAAATATAGAAAGAATTTAATAAGTTTAACGTCTTCTAATTAAAACATTTCTGAATAACTCATATTGTATTATGATGATCTTAATGTACATTTAAGACTCTGCCCCTAATTTTACTCATGTTTTAAATATGATTTGTCCAATTTCAAACAGTTTCGAATGTAGTCATGAAAACTCTATTTTATCTTGAGGGCTAAGTAACCGGAGAAATCTGTAGCTTTTTCGTAAAGTTGTTTAATAGATTAATCTATTTCGTTGGAGGCAACGTTCCACCGTAATTCAATTTTTTTTATATGATTAGCGAAAAACCACCATTAAAATGGTTGAGAAAAAATAAAACACTATTGACAAAACCATCTATTAAAACTACAATAAATGAAAAACAATGATGGCTATTAACACGTTAAATGCCAAGCCGCACAAACGTGTCGTTCCGTTCAAACCACAGTTAAAGTTTTTAATAAGTAATATTAAATATTATATTGGTTCTACAAAAGCATTTGCTAAGCAAAAATGAACATTCGTTCTCACAAGTAGGGAAGGGCCCCAAAGCACGCTGCGACCACAGCGCGAGTTGTGGTGAGAAAACGCGAATGAAAACTCCAAACTGAAAAATGAAAACTCAAAACCAGTCACAAGGAGCCGGGGTTGTCGAGTTAAACATTTAACGAAAATTAAGTATTCTGTGCTACCGTACAGGTACAGCGTGTTGAAGCTACATATACTGGAAAATATTGCGCTGTCTCTACTGCAGAAACGTTTGAACTATTAAAATCTTTTAGCGACCCTAAAGCTATTACTAGATTAGTATCAAATTACACAAATATATTATTAAATAGAGGAAAAGCTGATGGATATATGATTTATTATTATTTTAATACGATCTCTGCGCAATTCCAGTATAAACCAAAAAAATACCGAGTTAAGGACGGCACCTACATCTGCTGTGAAGCAGTGTACAAATTCCAACAAGCACATATCCACAGATTAATCATAAAAGATGAAGATATCCAAATAATATTCATATTTAACGCTACTTGGCAAATCCAATTAAAAAATAATTATGTTGAAATTAATATGACTTTTAAGTCTGGCTTCGTAAAAATTTAAAGTAATACTTTCTTTTTACGGAACACAAAAATCACCGATATGCACTGACTAATGCATTCATTTAGGCTCGTTCAAGCATGCTGTATTTATTGATTGTAATGATAGCCTGTTCATATAAAGTGTTAGTGCTAAGGTTATATCGGCACAGACAGTAATGACTTTGTATAAGCTGGTACTATGAATACACTTGGCTTTTTCATTTTCACGGTGTTCATCTCTAGGATTGCGTTTCTGGATTTCGCTGATACATCAGGTAATAATTTATATCACTTGTATAAAGCATTACATATTTTAATGATAACGTTAATAGATTATAAGACAACATGTAACAGCATATTGTTTTCAATTCAATATATTTTTGCGTTTGCGCAAAAATACTTCATGTAACAATCTCCAAACTGTAACTTGACATCATTCCTCATGTTAAACGCTGTGTTAAAAATACACATTTTAGATTCTTTGGCAAAATATTTTGTACTTACTTATGTATAATTATGTTTAAATTTCGCAAAAAAGATTCTACTTTATCAGCAATTATTATTTGGTATTAAATTCAAAATACTACATAGGTTTTTAATGAAAACTTTGTTGTTAATATTAATATTTGATATTAATTTTTAGCAGACCCTGAACTACATAAAGTTGAGATCCCTGATGATATAGACGACGATGCAGCATTAGAAAAATCAGGTGTTGTAGTACAAGGGAACGCGTTGGCTTATAGCAATGTTAATAGAATTAGACCCCAACTTCAAGTCCAAATTCCATCTAGCTCTGGAACCGCAATGATGGTTGATGTCGTAGAATGCTTTGTTTGTATCGACTGTCCTAACGTATATGAAAATATCACTACAAAACTATGTCCACATACCTTAGATGTTACAAGGCAAAATAGGTGTGTTACATATGGCGAGCGGTATAAACGTAAGTTCTCGTTACTTAATACAACAAAATAACATGAAATACGATAAATAATCTTAAAAGGTGTAATTTTAAGTTTACTTATAAGTATAAATTTCATCAAAATAGACAATTTAGTGTCCGGTTATACGTGATGTTTATTTTATATTGTAATCGTAAAGTCTAGATGGAAGATTTTTCTTTTAGATATGAAAAGATCGTGGTACATTCGCGGTTGTGCATCAGAAAGAGGCTCATGTGATGATATTAGAAAGGCACACGCTGCTCATTCGGACATCGTTCAATTAATTACCTGCCACGAATGCGAAGGAGACAAATGTAACTCAAGTAGTGGTTTCCGCTCCCTCTCAGACATAACATTTGCAATATTGTCTGTGATCGTTACTCCGCTTGTTGGGAAATATGCTCTTTCTTAAACGATAGACGATCTCTTAAAAATTAGTAATCAAAGATTCAAAGATTAACCAACATTAAAGATATGAACAAAATGAATTTATACCAAAGATTTGGAACGATTCATGGCTTAGTCTTATGCTACTGAAGCAAATCTCGTTATGCTGAAAATTACTTTAAAATGTTATTTAATAATAAAGCGATTTGTATAAGCAAATCATTTCTTTTTTATATTATTATCGTGATCAAAATTTTAATAAAGTTTTGTTTCTCTTTCCTCAAAAATAGTGGTTGTTTTTATACAAATAAAAGTATATAAAATGTTATATTACAATACAAATGTACAGACATAACTTACCTAAAACTGGAGCACCTGCATTAGGTGAATAACCTATAAAAGCACGACTCATCAAAACAACAAATAAGGATCTGTTATTTGATATATTATTCCGAAAAATTTAAGCACTACTTATACATAAATTACATTATTACAAATTTAAAGTAAATAATTGGTACTTTTAGTACAATTTTTGTTAACTCAATGAAATACATTTTTTCGTGTATAAGTTATAATTAATAAGTTATGAAACACCCAAAATCGCAAATTGTGATTTAAAGTTAATAAAAAAATACTTTTTAAAATGGAATATTATAATACATTATTTTAAATGAAATTTTAAATTAAATGCTATTGACCTCCGTGTTCCGATTACTTCATACCTTTTAAGTGGAACGTTACTTTCTCTTTTCAACTGGTAGCACAACAACTTAGTGTGTATACATACGTTACCTTTACGTATCAGAAGAAAAATAGTATTTGGCAATAAAAAAAATTGTGAAGCGTGTGACATAAATAGGATATATAGTGCAGGACCGATATAATAATCTATTCTTGATTACTTTGTTTATCTCCGTCTATAAAGGTTCATCATAAAAGTTATTATACAAATTGACATGACATATAA
This sequence comes from Pharmacophagus antenor, assembly GCA_018245475.1. Taxonomy (NCBI): domain Eukaryota; kingdom Metazoa; phylum Arthropoda; class Insecta; order Lepidoptera; family Papilionidae; genus Pharmacophagus; species Pharmacophagus antenor. The sequence continues at coordinate 2,539 of DWQX01001729.1, read as the reverse complement.
CAAAACATTTTTTTCGTTAAATAATAATCGTGGTATATGCAAAAATAGGATTAATGGTTTCTTATGTCATCTTAAATTTATAGAAAAAAAATTCATGCGTTTCAAGATGACATTTATTACCAAAAAATGGTTTTTATATTTATTCGCCAAAATAACTATAATGGAGGTTAGCTTATGATACGCTATTATCTCAATGAGGGCAATTTATTTACATTATAGTTGTTGAGTGATAATCAAAAAATATAAATGCGCAGTGATTCATTACGGTATACAATGGTGAAAGCGATACAATTTCAGGATCAAAAATTTTATTAAAATAGAAGTTTGAATTGATGATTTTACACAAAATATTCAATAAATGTTAATAGTTTGTTATTATTACTTAAAGTACCTAAAAAAGTGTATGAATAAAACAGCTCATTTTGTTGTGACTGACATCAATTTAAAGAAAAAGAAAAAAAAAACGCCTTGCTTGTTTACTCGATTACCTTGATGCTGATTCATCGTCCGTGAAGGTTGTCGCCTTATATAACATTCGATTGTTATTTTATAACTACCTAATACACAATCGTACGTTCGAATATACACTTAAATCAATAAGAAAATTAACAATTTTTAACTATTGCTATTTTCTCTACAACTACATTACCAAATGTAATTTAAAAATTTTTTTTAACCGCAAAAGACTAGAGTAATAATAATTTTGAGTCGTTTGCAGACTACTTTCAGTTGTATACTGAAAGAAAACTGCAGATCAGACCCAGCATACGTTTATATTTTGTCTTATAATTTGTTTTATGACCCAACGACTCGAAGTCAATTTCTGCCGTCAAGCATTATTGTTTCGTTTACAAGGAAGCAGTGAGAAAAATAGTTACTCTGGTACACATAATTTAACGTTTCAAGATGTGCGTAATGTGGTGCTGTGTAGACGTACACATAGAGGACAGAAGTAACATATAATCATAGACCGTATGTCGCCAGGCTAAACTTGTGTGGATACGTTAATTTCAAATAATGTCCAAATGTTAAACCTGAATAACATTACTCTTACTTTTTATTCTACATGTTTGAGACTAAGTATAGATAATGAATTCTATGTGTGTTAGTGTAAATAAAGTCACAGACGATACAACCTACATACAATGACACGATAATAAATATCAAACATAATTTTTGGTAACGGGCTCATCTCTTACGGACATTTTTTTTTAAACTAAGACTATTATTCGGTTGTGCCTTTATATCAAAATCATATACTTATATATGTACCTATGTATTTAAAAGACGTAATCGATTATCTCAATGTAATTTTAAAAACACCGTATTTTATGCGGATTTAAAATCTTATTGAAATTAAAAACAAAATATATTTTTATTGTTATTACCAACGTTTTCAAATTTCAGTAGCTCACTGTTATCCGTAAAACTGTTACCACAACATGTATGAACTGCATAAAACGGGCTAATTAGGTAATAGCATTTAAAAATTAAAATCATGTATAGTATCCACTACAGCTACAGCATCTTTTTGTATCCATTTTTAAATTTTATTTTAAGTCCATCGCAGCAACGATTAAATTCCGAGTTGTATGCAAAAATACTTGTTTATAAATTAACGTTAATGTATAATCTATCTTATAAAATATAGTGTGTCAATATACAATAGCATGAAATCCACAAATTTATTACGCTTTATCTAATACTAAATTAAGTTACTTGAATGGCGATACCGATAAGTTCGGTATACAATAAGGTTTACGTAATTAGGACCGGTGGTACCGCTTTTGCGTACTACGCTGTACCCGCTCCGCGCGCCGTAGATTATCAGTTCTCCCGCGCGCTAGTTCACTCGTCCGTTCCATTCCATTCACTTGCCGTTTGGCATTCGTTTGCGTAGTGTGTCTTACGTTCTCCGTCCAATATCTTGTTTACGTTTAGCGCGGGTGATCTGTGGTAACAATGGCAAAATTCGCATTGATTGTACCCGTGGTTCTTCTAGCATTTTACTTCAAAGACGGTAAGTAACAATTTGCATATTATTTTATATGAAAATAATGAATTGTTTCGCTCCCGTAGATACCATAACAAATATTCTTTAAGTAATGAGTAGGCAGCATCTTTCGATGTTTAATAAGCGCTAACATTGTTTACATAAAAAGTATCAAAAAATTGTCATCTTTGTATAGAGATTATATTTTTCATTTGCAACATTAAATACTTTAAAGTCAACATTGATGGCTTATGCGGCTAAGGAGAAACTGACACAACCTGTTTAGGAAATAGATACATCACATAATATATACATTTGAATGGGTTTTTCCAAAACTTCAGTTCGATAGACGATAGAATATGGAGAAATTTAAACAAGAACAGCATCACCTATTTTATTTATATATTGAAAAAGTAAATTTAGTATAAATCTCTATATTAAATTTTAAAGTACCAATTTTAAATTAGTTTGTAATGATTCTGACAATATTAGGATCAAAATGTTAATTAATTTAAGGTTTAGTTTGTTAAACAATGTCGATTGTCA
>DWQX01001728.1:0-25806 GCA_018245475.1 Pharmacophagus antenor | reverse complement strand
ATGATAACGGACTTCTTGTGGCCTCAACTGGACGGCATGAATCTGGACAACATGTGGTTTCAGCAGGACGGCGCAACCTGCCACACCGCGTATGGAACAATCTACTTATTGCAGCAACGATTTTCAGAACACTAACTCACGAAATTCTGATGTCAACTGGCCACCAAGATCGTGCGATTTAACGCCGTGCGTTTTTTTTCTATGGGGTTTTGTGATATCTCGGGTTTATGCGAATAACCTCGAAACAATTCCTGAGCTCAAATCGGAAATACAAGGCCTCATTGGTGAGATACAACTACATCTCTGTGTACAAGTCATGGAAAATTTCATGCAAAGAGTAATGGCTTGTCATCGGAGCTGTGGGAGTCATTTGCCGAATATTTTATTCCATACTTAATTGGAACATGTCTTCTTTACAATACAATAAAAATATCATAATTCTATCATAAAATAAATGTTTTTATTTTAAAATGAAAAAGTGCTCTCTTACTGAGACACTCTTTACGTGACATCATTTGGTTATCAACATTGTGCTGCATTTCGGGCAGATTTCTTTCGGCACTCAACTACTCTATGACATCTTCAAATTCCGAACCGACCTTACTTGCGTTAGCTGTCTCAACCGCGGGGACACTGTGCGAGTTGACCTTTACCAAGTGACGTCCATTGCATCTGTAACATTTGCCATTCGAATCGGTGACGAAGTAAAACTTGGGTTGTCAGGCGCGCCCCTCCTACACGTGTGTGCATTTCCGTGAGCCTCCAGTATCTTCGGAGGCATCTTCTCTAACATATTACACATTGTATATGGAATTTTGAATTTATAGCACAAATAATTATTATAATAAACGTAATATTTACCTGACGTATAACTTCTCCATGCCACTCTGCACTTCCTTACGCCAGTTTGCTTGTACAGTGCTAAAGCATTCTACGTGCATAGCGTTCAGGTCTTCACCTGCGATCTCCAAGTGGGCAGATATGATCTTGAAAGGAGGCCTGTGGTAATTTTTTTTTAATTATAATCTCAACATCATTCATAAGTTTTCTTTCATTAAGTTATTAACTTGCCTATTCCGTGGAGTGCGGTTCCAACATTGGTTCAGCAACAGCTGCATGCTATCTGGACATGAGGACGGAATCGGCAGCGAAATGGTATCGGTGCCAACACCCCACATCACAGCGTGAGTTTCCATGTTTTTGTATGGAACCTCCTGAGTAAGTAATTCCCATAAAACAACACCATAGGACCAAACATCAACACGTTCAGAACATGGTTCATGGCGAATCACTTCGGGGGCCATCCAGGCCACAGTGCCGGTGAAGCTCATTATAGCACTCACATCATTCCATTCGCGACTGGTGCCAAAGTCACTAACCTTCACGACCAAGTTGTCGGCGATGAGGACACTGAAAAGATTTTTTAACATAACAGTTCTTACGTAAATAATTATTCATCGGTAATAATATACATAAAGTACTAATATATTGTTATAGTAGTTAACTCACTTAGGGCTCTTCAAGTCACGGTGTATTATTTTGTGGCTATGAAGATAACTCATGCCTTGGGCAATTTCCTTAGCCCATTTCATAATTTGCTTAGGATTAAAGCAAACCCCACTATGCAAAAACTCAAAAAGTGGTCCATATTGACAGTACTCCATTATAATGCAGAAATATGGAGGCTGGCTGCAGACACCTCGGAAGCGTACTGAACAAATAAAATGTAAAATTATTCAATTCTTGTCATTAATTTGTCGCCAAGTATTTTTAAGTATCAATAAAATCTTTTTATTAATGTTGAGAGAAAGTTGTGTATTTCAATGATCGTATTCAAAGTTGTCTGTATTATTTGAACTCAAATAAAACATAAATTACACACCAATATTCTCATGATTTAATTTCCTCAAATGCTTGATATCTGTCTCTGTCTTATCACGTAGCTTCTTCACAGCCACCATCTCTCCACGGAAGTTTCCTCCAAAGACTACTCCTTGAGCCCCAGACCCCAAATACACCAAGTCAGAAATAGAATCAAAGGATACCTCCCATTGCTCCTCTAAAAAAATTATAACTTTTTTTACTTTACAGATCATTATATTTATTAAGCACTGTGGTTGTTGATTTATAAGAAAACTAATAAAATAATGATAGTAGTAACTATTTTACCAAGATTACATAATAATATTTTGTCAAATATACAATGTGTCACAAAAATATATAATTAAAATGCCAGTTACTTAAAAAATCTACAGGTAACTTTACAAATAACCTATTAACCTATTTGACATAATAGGTTTCTAGCATCAGTGTTGACACAAGGATTTTATTCTATTTTCTGATCAGCAAAACATACAGTAGCTTGTATTTTTGTACAAAGGTACACAAACAGAATTATAATAAACATCAGTAAACTTTTCGTAAATTAAAAAAAAATAAAAATGCTATATTGTAATACTGTTCTTACATAAGTGGTGATCATGTATTGTGACATCTTACTAATAGTTATTCTACAATTGCATAAAACTAGGCACAAAGCTCAATCTATTTTTAGATTTCCAGGTAGATCTCCTCCCTATAAGCCCATAAAGGGAGGCAACAAGCACCCTCCCTCCAACCACCCACCATACCATGAAATAAAATATTATCCTATTACAATGTTTAAATTATATACTTATCCTATATTACTCACATTGTTATTAGAAAAAAGTAAATAAAAGATAATACCTTTGGATAAATGTATAATAATTTTGAGGTTTTAATGACACCAAGAAAAAACAAAACCCCTAAATTTGCTATCATAATAAAAAAAAGAATATAAAAACACATGCAAGCAATTCAATAATTAAAATAGAAAATAATATTGAAAATTTTGTTAAGTTAAACCATAGCAAACATATAATAAAAGCATATAAATTAAAAACATATAAAAAAAAACAATAATAAAAGTAAAGCGTTATAAGCATGTATACAGATAATATACACTTTAGAATTGTATAGATATTAACAACTTAAGATAAATCAATAAGATATGATGAAGTGAAAAATCAATTAAGATGCGTCCTTCAAATCTGCGTTGCGCATCGACCTTGAATACGTCCCGGGAAACTGCATATAAAGATTAATATATTCTACAAGAATAGTCATACAAATTTCTCTTACCTTTTTCAACTTTTAACTCTGTGCGTCCAAATAAAGAAAACACAGTAGAAAAACATTTGATCATCCCTTCAAGCCAAAACAATTTTTTCTTTTCACATTCTAAGACAGAACTGTGAAGGAGTATATTTTCATCCCTAATGATAAAACGAACCTCATCGTTTTCTTCTAAATCCCGCATATCTTCTTCCATATTTTCGACAATTCCTGTAACAACACTTATATCAACAAGTATATTTTAAGCACACATTGATAACCAAGTGTAGATGTAACCAAGAATACAAACAACCTTTTCCTTGAGTTCACAACTCAAAACTGCTAGACTAATCGAATAGAGCTTCAATAGACTATAGAACTTTTTACGTCTTACAATGACCATAGACAATAAAGTACAGAAAATCTAGAAAGGAATGCATAAAATGAAAACTCTCGTTATAAGAAATTTTGAGAATTAAAACAATATTTTACAAATTTTAAACATGATAAAAAAATAATTTGTGTGATGCTTTTTGCGTTGCCTCAATCAGAAAGGTTGCATCGATGTATCAGCTTATAAGATTGTTTTATTTAAACGGTTCACCGCTCAAGTATCCTCTAATATATATCGGGGGTCTTCCTCAGCCATATCCGGATTTTAAAGACTTCATTTTTATTATAGTCCTTACTTTATGTAATTGTGAGTAGTTCGTAATATTTTTTTTTCCAACACGTGCATCATACGTATGTTTTCTTTTAATTCCACATTCTTCTTAAAATTCATAGAATTGTAAGTTTACCTTTATCTATTATTGATTTTAGTATATCTGCATGTTTTTAATATAATAATCACCTTTTATGTTTACTTTTTAAATGTTTAGCTAGCTCTACGCAATATTCGTTAAATTTAACAAGATTTTTAAAGCAATCTAGTTTAATTAAGTTTTTATACTTGTAGTAATTTGTAAATTCATTATTTTTAATTACATCTAGAATACTATATTAACAGACACGCAACATTCTTTTTTTTTTAGAATCCACTCACCTCGGACAGTCCTTACGTTTAAAACTAAATAAGTATCCAGCGAATCAAATTGTAATATCTATATTCTCGATGCTTTATATCGATGGATAAAGAGCATTAAATAATTTAAGAATGAGTATAGATTCTGATACTGCAAAGTATAGACAAGAATATGTGGGAAAATATGAAATCATAAAAATGAAACAATCAAAAATTTTATTGCTTTTATTTTCAAATATCTCTTTTTTTTAAAAAAATTACATAACTAGAGAAAAAATTAAAAATTCTAATACTCACCTAAACATTATAGAAATGGAATATGATTTATTCATTTTCCTTGTATTTTAGACGGTTATTAATTTTAAATTTATGAAGCTAGAAATGAAATTTTTCGAACGATAAAGTCTGACGAAGTAAAATATTTATATGCAAATTTATAACATTTAGGGCAGATTTAACTAAGACCTGCAATAACTTTTATTGACTAATTTTCGTATAAACGGCACACGTTAATATTTTTTTATTATATAAATGTAAACGATCTACATATTAATAATAAAGACAGTAATATGTTTAATCTACATGCAATAGTTACAAAAAGAAATCTTATGTGCCGCGCTCGGAGAATGTCTCTCTTTTATCCTTTGGTTTTTTAGAAATTGTTCTTGTTTCGCATTGCCATGTGTATGCCCGATTTCTTCCTTTTAGGCTTTGTGGATTGTAGCCACAAATGCACTGAATAAAATAAATTGTAATATAACATATATATTGTAACCGATGATCATCATATTGTTACGAGTATCAAAAGGTGAATTTTGATTTTTTGATGTATTGATATCAAGCAACCCTATGAAAAATCAATTCGTCGTAATTATTGCAAGTGTTAAGTCATCTCTAGTCTACCGTTTGTTCTATCTCTTGATGTGGTTGGTGATTATCAATATTGTTTGAGTATTTACAATAATTCTACATATAAAATATCATTGAAATTATTAAATGGTTAATTATTTTCTAAATATAATCTACATCGACTTAACATTTGTGTAACTTTTTGTAAAAAAACGGGATAATATGGATAAAGATAAAATGTTAGTAAAATTGTTTAATCTCTATAAAAGGTGGGTTATCAGTAATCCAGGAATCGTAACAGACGTTGAAACAGTTGCGACATGGTCTTCATATTTTATAGCGGGAAAAATCAACAAATCACCTCTTGTATCAGAGTTTGTTTACTCTCTTTCTAAGCTTGTTTCTTTGTTTAACGACCGGCTCATTAAAGACGCCTATGAAAACGAATTTCAGCATTATGGATTACGTGAACAGCTTAAACAATGGTTGACTATTATTCACTATTGTGAAGTATTCATCGAATTGACTGTAAAAAACAAATGGGGCAATCGAGGAAAGTGGACTGCCACAACTATATTACAAATAATTAAGAGTTTCTCAGCTTTATTACTACTATATCGATTTAAAGAATTACCAATTCAGCATCCGCCAATACCTGCATTACAAAGAAACAAATTCACTGAAGGAAAAACTTCAGATGAAGATGTTGATTCTTTTTTTAAACTAAAAAGGTCTGGTCGTGTGATTCGGCGTATTGATGGAGCACCTCCTGCAGCTTTACGTGACTGGCAGCCTATTAAAATAAATGATAATAAAACAGATTCAAATATTCAAACAAAAGACTTAGTTCATGCAGAACTACTTCATGTATTGAAACCAATAATACATCTCTCTGCTATGCGCATATTTGGCACAAAAACTTGGAAACAGTGGTTTGTAGCATTGGGTTTAGATTTAGCCAGTTTCAAACTATATAATAACCACATAAAAGAGTTGTCATACAAACAGAGAATGGAGATAAGTCGTAGAAAATTGAACTTAGTACTCTATTTGCTAAGAAGTCCTATGTACAATATTTATTCCAAAAATGTTATTGAAAGTTCGCTTATCTGCTTATCAAATAAAATGCCAGTACTATCTTTTGTTTGTGGACCTTTAATTCAATACTTGAGTCACTGGCAAGAAATTTACTTTTATATGTGGGCATCATAAAAATAGTCTAATCATATAATTATTTGCCTGCTAAGATTCTTTTATAATCATTCAAATTAATTGGGTTGAAACTTACACCATATTTTGTAATAAAAGTTACGACTTTTATTGTAAAACAAGGGGATGAAACAGTGTTGCTTAAAATTTTTCTTTTGTCATAAAAATAAAAAAAAGAAATGGGGTCCCTCCCCATTTCTTTTTTTTTGTTTTTTTTTTGTTCTTAAATATTTAATCTTTATTTCATTAGTAAATGTTTTAATTTTGATATTTAATTGTATTGTTTATTGAATTGTTAATATATGATTGTAAGTTTTGAAATATGTTATAGTGATGGTCATTTGGGAACTTACTGAGTTCTAATTATATAAGGGTTTGATATTTTTCTGCTACTAGTTTCTTATTAAGCCTTTTATGCTTAAGCATATACAAAAACATTTTGACAAATTATTATTATTGTTATATCAACTGCATCCACTTAATATAATAAGATTAATAATTATTGGTATATATATGTTGTTATATTGTATTTCTACTTATTTAATTTACAAACTGACTGTGACATAATTTTCTTTGTTGTATGTTTATAATCCCATAATATTAATCATACAGTAATAAATATGGTTGTAATAATTTAATTGATGAATTTCTTATCATCCATTTCACTGGTTGTTAAATTATTAGTTCAATGCAGTTGTTCTGATGTAAATTATGAAAGCATTATTCATCATTTCATATGCTTTACTATTATGGGCTAATACTTGACCACAATTTTACCTAATGGTAAATGACAATGAGGCTAAAAATGGTGAAGCAATACTTCTGGCTCATGGATATGACTGCCAGAATATGGCAAGCCAGGTGGGTTAAGAAATTACCATCATCTAGGCTCCACTACAACTGTGGCCAGAGAATTGCATGTATGATCTCTATAGTAAACAACTGAACCATGGGGGAAGAATTTATTTCCTACATAAGTGCTTTTTAATATTTTTTGAGTTGACATGTTTATGCTCACATTAAAACATGATGAGATTAAATCCATGCCCTTTGCTTAAACAAAAATAATTATGCTAGTAATATTATAAAGTAATTTTAAAACTAATATATGCTGCCAAACGTATATAAATTAATGTAAACTAAAAAACAAAGCTGTATTTGTAACAAGAAAATGCTGGCATCTCTTTATTTCATAGAAGTATAGATGCCAATAATAAAGGTATTTAATGAAATCCTATTATTGTTGCTGGATGAGAGCAGCACAGGACCAATGCGTGTGGAGATTCCTGGGGGGCTTTATCCAGCAGAGGTTGTACACCAGCTGATGATTATGGTTGTCTTGTAGCAACAACATTGTCTAATTTTGTCTAATGGGAGTGTCATATATCCCAAAGCGACGATAGCTATTATTATTAAATATGAGAATGTGAAAGCATACATATTAGGACCTCACTTTAATGCAATCCCATCACCATAGGATAAGCATATTGCCCTTCTTTTTTAATAAGTAACTATATGATTATTTCATCTGTGAATGAACTTATCAACCTATACTTGGGTCAAAATGGATATAGAATTTTAAATAATAAAGCATTGCCTAGTAACCATTGAAAAGAAAAGTCATTAAGGACACATTAAAATATTTTACTATTTAAATGTCACTCGTATTATTATGTGAAAAATAATCATGGTAGTAGAATATATAACGCAATTAGATGGCACAATATTAGATATTTAAAGCTTCGAAATTTATTTGTATTAAAAGGATATTTTTTATATATCTTATCAATATTTATATAATTTAGAGAAAATGGCAATCAAATATAACATAAAAGAAAAATTTTCTTTTAGTAATCCACTGATTCTTATATTACGATTTCAAAAATTAAAATGAAATTAGCAGTGAGTACATAGCCTGCTTATATAATACGAATATTGTGTATTCCTTTTAATAGCTTCCAATAAGGAATAATGTTTTGATTAATTTCATTTTGTACATTTTTAAATGCAAAAATTACTTATTTAAAGAATAACAAAAAAATGAGAGGATAGATCTCTGAATCGCAATTTTAGGCTTTTTTTTAATAAAAGTAGTTATTTCTTCGGCGTTTAATAGAAATATCCACAATAATCAACACTTCACAATTTTTAACAATAGTTAAAATATTGTGATAAAATATTCATGAAAAAGAAATTAAATTTTTGCTATTTTCGAAGTCAATTGCATTTTCATGTATTTTTTTATAAATAATTTATTCGATTGGGTATTCGAATGGGGAAGTTATCATCTATGAAAGTTTAGTGTTCTGTGATTAAACGTCAAAATGACAATATGTTAAGCAAATTTCATTTTAGATGAAAACAAGATTAAATAATTTTTATAACAAAGTACGTAAATCCCACTAAGAGCTACGTTCCAAATCTGGCTTATATTTTTTAATCCATTTTAATGTGAATATTACATTTAAATTTACATTCTACTCAGATACCGCAGTGTCTCAAGACGAGTCTTTGACCAGTGTGTGTTGCCAGTGATGGCATGTGGACTGAAACCTGGTCGCTCACAATGGGCCTCATAAGAAGTTTCAAAATCACCCAAAGGGCAGTGAAGAGAGCTGTGCTCGGAGTTCCCTTACGCGATCGAATGACAAATGAGAAGATTCGCTGGAGGAACAAGGTTACCGACATAGCACTCAGAATAACCAGACTAAAGTGGCAGTGGGCGGAGCACGTGGCTCGCAGAACAGATGGCCGTTGGGGCCGAAAAGTTCTCGAATGGCGATCGTGTGCCGTAAACACAGAGTAGGCAAACCTCCCACAAGATGGACCGACAACTTGAACAGAGTCAATGGGTCAGGCTAGATGAGAAAAGCGCAGAACTGTTCGTTGTGGTGATCCTTGGGAGAGGCCTTTGTCCTGCAGTGGACGTGTTTTGGCTGATATGATAATGATTACATTCTAACAGTATTGCCCACAACTATACTGCTGAGTTACTACTTGGAATACTATGTAGAAAGTACTAATCTACATGTACATAATATTAGTGTAGCTGCCGCTGCACATTAATTGTACGATGAAATCTATACTAATAATTATTGTAAAAGACTGCAATTTTTAATAATAAAAATATTAGTTACAATATAATTTTTAACATATAGCTTTTATATTTTTTTTTTAAATAATAATGGCCAATAATAATGAAATATTGGTCAGAAGAACTTTATTATTAATATATATCTATGTGAATGTATACCATGTGTATAAAAGAAACTACCATTGATGTAGTGATCAATGGTAAAGTTTCTTAGACAAATCGCATGTGGGTTAGAAATTGTTACGAAAACGATTCAAAATGAAACATTAGATATGTATATAACATTTATAAATTTAGTATCAAACATATATTTTCTTATAAGCAGCTAGAAACAAGTCTTAAGCAACCTATATTTTTCTTAACATTGATTTTTACTGATGCTACATGAAATATAATTTACTTTATTCACATACTACATATAAAGGATTACAAAATTATTGAAAGTAAGAACAAGAATCTTGAATGCTTGTAGTATTGTACATTAGTTAACTTTAGACACAATAGTTTTTAAATGCATGGCACAATGATCAGCTAACAGACAGACACTTATCATCTGCTTTTAAATATAAATGCTGCATACTATAGAATATACCAATAGAATTGACTTAATGAAAAGGAAATACTTTGAGTACTTACATAACTAAAATACTAATATTTTTGTAGGCGTACCTTGTTCAATGATATTGATTTATAGAATTTCGAATGGCATGAAATAGTTTTTACTTAATTCCAAATCCTGTCTAACATTTTATTCTTAAAAATATGAGGCCATGGTAAGCACAAACATTTTGTACACCAATAAACACTAAATAACTAAAAATGATACATGTAAAATAAACTATTACACAAAAATTATTCAATAGTTAAAATGAATTGATAATTTCCTTGAAGAAAATTGACTTCATTGCCTTGAAAGTGAATTATTAAAACCTATTAAAATCACAATTTTATATAGCAAAACATACATGCTTAAAGAAGCTATTCATTTTACCCTTTTCATTTGCATTACTTAAAGCCTAAAAATTTACTATAAGATTAAAATTATGCAATAATTAAGACTTTTATTATCCACATTATTTAATTATACTATAACATCCTTCATATGAAATTACGATTACTTTTTATACTTCAAGCTGTTGCAATTTAATGTTCATTACACTGATGCTTAATAACATTAATAAGTAATCATATATAATGTAAGAAAATAAAAATATACATGTGCGCAAGCAAGAACTTTTATTTCTTTGGCATAATCATCCAAAGAATTATCATCACCAAAATGAAGCCCACTTTCACAGTTAATTAACGTTTCACACCCAAAGTGAGACAAAAGTAATCCCTTTACTAATCCTCCACGATCAATTTGTCTGTAGGGGGGTCTATCTCAAATGGTTATAGGCTGAAGTAAATTTTTTTAATTATTGTGTATTTTTATTACCGCTCCAACAATTGCAAAATGGACTTGCATTTGGCAACATTTATTTAAACATGACAAAAATTTTAAGCTATTTGTAATTGATGCAATTTTAAATGTGTAATACATCATGATATTAAAATAGATACATAGATAATATGTTACATCGACGCACGTAACTTTATTACGTGAGAAATAATTAGATTCTGATCAGTTTTTCCTGAATCCCATTAAGAAGTACAAGTTCAGTTATATTAATCGGCAACACGTCTTTAAGCATAGGTATCTAACTGTATTCACTTCAATGTATATTTTTTTTTAATTAGGTATATATTAAATTTATAGCATACACACAAATTACATTTTAAATAACGATAGAAAGTGATTTACACGCCCATTACAGGTTATGTTGGATCTAATTGTTGAGCCAATCCCATGATTCTTCATCACTCTTTTTTTTTATTGTGATACTCTTGACGTCGGGTGGTGGGCTAGAGACACCCACTTGTGACAAATCGCGAGTATCTAAATTGTTGCGAGCTGCTACTGAATCTTTCCATGGTTGGGTTTGCTCATTCCTGTATGATATATAAGATACATAAATACACATGGCATAATATATATATATTTTTTTATTATTAAATTTTTTTATATTAATACAATCTTTCTTACCACTTAGAATATGGTTCTGAAGTGGAACTCTTCATAGCACCATAGCTCTGAGACTGCTGACTCGCAAAGCTGGCTCGACGAGTTTCACTTGCACCACCTAGTGATCTCCATCCGCCACGGCTATTTACCTTAAATTTTTTCGTACCTAACTAATTACACAAAAACTAATATTCTATAACTTTTATGTTCTTTAAATTATGTAGATTACTTATTTAACTTTCAAACTTAAATTGCATTGATTACATTAATACCAAAGTTACTTTTGTTTGAATTTTATTATTAACCTCAGTAATGTAATATAAAAATAATAATATTAGAGAAAATATTATATGACACATTCACATGTACTTAATGAAGATCTTATTTTAAAATAAAAGAGGTACAAACTTTTTCTGTAACAGTAGTGGCCATTTCTGAAACTTTTTGAGATGCCATTCCACCATATTTTACTGCATTTTCGGTGGCAGAGCGCGCCGCCTTGCTCACAGAAGAGGTCAGCATAGACCACCCCTGCATAAAAATTTACATTAATTTTCAATATTATTAAAACAAATCTTTGCTTATTTCTTTACCTTCTATAATATAGGTTATATATAATGTAACAATTCTATTTATTAATTTTATAGATATTTAACAACAAATTTGAAAAAATCTATAATCAATTAAATGGGATATTTAAACATTATTGATCATCAATTATACAAACAACACTTTAAGAATATTCAAAAAATAAGCATTACCGAGGCTAAAGAAGCTAGGGTGTTATCAACCATCTCATTTCCACTGTGTATTGGTGACATAGGAGTCGATTGGGACTGTTTATTTGAACTTCCGAAGCCAGTGTAACGTCCACTGCCATACTCACTACTGTGAATAAAGATGTTTTATAAAGGATAATTATAACAATGTCTAAAATATGTAAAGTGTATAATCTAATGATAAAAAAAAACATACTGGTAACTTATATTATTATCAGAACCACTGCTGTAAAAGGTATTATCCCCTGAAGAATAGCAATCACGTGATTGATTCCAGTTAGATGATCTCATAACACTTTCAGGTTTATAATCTGTAGGGCTCCAAGCACGACCTTCTGCCAGGGCTGTTATCTATATTGACATTCAGACAAATATTACTACATATATCTAATATATAGTTTAAGATAGGATGACCCTTTTCTGTATTTGGACTCCAAATGGCCCTAATGTGTCAAGGTTTTGCTTTCTAGTCTATATATAACATCTAATTAACACAAAAGTTAAGATTACAGACACATTTATGCCCAATGACACCACTTTGGTTACATTTTGTTACAATGGAAAGTAACAGATGAAACAATTCTATAATGTCTTTGAGACCAAAAGCCAATAATAAAAATTTTGTATTTTTTAATAGTACAAATTTTTATTTTTTTTTATTTTTTATTATTTATAATTTTTTTATTCTACTTAGAACTTATCTGTTTTCTAAAAAGCCAATGTAAATCAAAAGTTCATGCCATTTCTCCCAGCAAACATAAAAATTCGGATAAAATATGCAATAGTTTGTGTTAAAAATCAGGTTACAGAATTAATTTAAAACATATTTGTTAAACGAAATTTGAGCAAAATTTAATTGTATTCCGTAATAAAATACAGAACAATCCATTTTTCTACAAGACAAGAAAACTTTTCATGTACCATTCAGTCAACTGTTTAGTTTAGAATAAAACCTCATAATACCATGCTAATTAGTTACCATATGAATAAATTTAAGTTCCTTTCATGCTTTGTTTGATCTTTTTTAAATGTAAACATGTCCAAAGAGGAATCATCAATAGAACAGAGATTAATTTAAGCCCTTAGCCTATATTCAACATTTATTATGAATTCACTACAGCAAAAGACATTTAATGAACTGTTGTATAGTTTTTTATGCAGAACATCTGTTGGTGTGATAAAAATTCTTAGAAAAAGTTTTGTTTTATACTATAAATATGTTAATTGGCATAACTAAATACATGAGAAATAATTCTATCCCTAAAGTTATTCTATGATTAGTCACTCTGCATTAATTATTTTTTATCTATATCATAACAATTTTTAACTATGATGTTAATAATTACACTTGTTTTAAGAGATTTTTGCTTTTTTAACATATTTGAATAATTTAAAATAATGTTTTCAAACCTTTTGACGATACATAGCAGCTGCTTTTGTATTATATTTTTGAGGTATTGTCATATCCTGCTTATAATCAGGTTGGCTCTCAAAAAATGCACGTGCCTTAGCATTCCCACCAACCTAGTTTTATTAAAAATTTCAAGTAAAATAAGCAAGATAAGTAAATTAAGTTAATATTAAATTTTAAATAGAGAGCAAAATGTACTCAAATGCATAGCATGGATATATTAAGATAATACCATCATTTTCTCAAGCTCAATGTCTTTCCACTTATCCATAGTAAGAGAGCGTACAAAAGAGAGATGAACTCCAAGACTACGGTGAACTCCAGAACACTCTAAGCAGATCCATATCCCATAAGTAACCGAAACCCATTGTGGGTTTAGAGTTGCACACTCAAAACATTTCTGGAAAATGATTTACATATTTATAATTTTGACTAATAAAATAGGCATATAGAAATTAGGCTTTAAAATAAAGCACACCTTTACCTTTATGGAAGCAAGTTGTAGAGAAATTTTTGATGAATACTTTTAAAAATCGTTATTACCGATTAAAAAAAGAGCACATTCTCTAAGATTAGATTAAGGGAAATTCATAATATAAAAAGACCCAAAAAGTTTGAAGATGTCACTTTTAATTATTAAGATAAACAAGAAAAACCTTTTTTACTGACAGGAAATGGTAAGTTTTGGATATTAATAGTAGATATATTGTAATAATTCAGTTTATTATGGAATTAAACTACATAAGAGAAATCCACATCTGGTAATTTGCAAATATTTTTTTGAAACACACTATATCGATACTTACATGATTATCATCTAAAGTACGCACTGAATTCAACTTACGACGCGTACGCGGAGACGCCATTTCCTGAACCTTAACAAGCAAATTGATTTTACAGTTTACAGTAGAGTAATTTTAACACAGTAAGACTTCTAAATGAGTGAGATTTTGCCCATGTCAAATTGTCATTCAATCTGGCACACATGGCATTGTTTCATAGACAATAATATACAGGTATACCCAGAATCTTAATTAAATAATTAATTAAAATTGAAGTATATTTAATGACACTAAAAACCATATATTCTAGAACTACATCGTTTAATTTGACAAGACTTTTATGCTCATGGCTAAAGAAATTATATTTTTATCAATATTAATAATTTCCTTCGCTTACTTCTGGTAATATTTCTAAATTTATAATAATACTTTTTGCATGAAATTGTTTTGAAAATTATGTGTTTAGTAATGTTTTAAGGAAAAATAAATTAAGAAAGACTTGTTTATTTTATAAAACATATTTTCATATTTTAAAAGATATCTTTATTAATATACCTACCTACAAACGGCTCTAGTGTATTGCCGATTTGTCAGTGTGTGTATCAAAAAATATGAAATATTATTCCTTAGTATAGAACCAGATCAGATCAATACCAGAACAAATTATAAATAGTCTCCATTTAAGAGTTTGTACTATTTTAAAGAATTCGCTTGTAATGTCATCTTTAAATTTAATTATTATATATTGATTCTTTACAAATATTATTTCTAGGATATCATCCATTATTAAAAATATTGATAATAATCAGTCAAAATGTCGATCGGAGTTCCAATTAAAGTACTTCACGAAGCAGAAGGACACATAGTGACTTGTGAAACTATTACCGGCGAACTTTACCGCGGAAAACTAATTGAAGCCGAAGATAATATGAATTGTCAATTGTCAATGGTCACTGTTACATACCGTGATGGTCGCGTAGGCGTGCATGAGAATGTTTACATTAGAGGTTCCAAGATAAGATTCATAATACTTCCAGACATGTTAAAGAATGCCCCAATGTTTAAACGACAAGGGAGTAAAACAACCGCGGGTCGTGGTAAAAGTGCGATATTACGAGCACAAGGTACGTAAAAGTAGACTACATATAATTAATAAAAATACTTGTTGTTTTATAATTAAAAATGGGCACATACACATTAAGCTTTAGTTATAGCCTGTTTGTCTTCCGGATTATATAAAAAACGGCTAAGTGGAAGTCAGACTCGCTCCGCATATGGTATCGTACCATAAACGCCAATATAAATACGTTTCTCGTACGTATTATTTTTAATTTATTCTTATAATGGCAACAGAAATACACAATCTGTGAAAATTTCAACATATGGTTTATGGATTAAAACACGCCGATGGACAAACACCCGAGAAGGAGGTCATGCAATATTTGATCTTTTTTATACTTAAATCATTAAAAATATTTAAAGTTTATCATTTCTGATTTATAATTAAAATTTTCTTTTTAAGAAATGTGTGAAGAAAAAAGCTTTTGTAATATTTACAGCAGCGGGAAAGGGTCGGGCTCGAGGCTGTGGCCTGCTTCAGAGAGGGGGCTGGCAGGGCGGTGCGGGACCATCACACAATTAACTCTCTCATCTTTTACTTAATTTTAATAATTATCGTAACTTCTAATTATCACATATTTTTCACTTGGAGATGTGATGTATAAATCTTCAGAGGTGTAAATGTTCACATTATATTTTTAAGTAACTCATATTTTTTTAAAACCTGCTTGTTATGAGAATACATTAAACTCAATGTATATTTTTAAAAATCATTATTATTAACATTAAGAGTAACAAAATGTATTACCATAATACCATAACCTTATCTTACAAAATACAATACAACATCAAAATGTGTGATTGTTAATTATAATTAACTACAGACGAAATTGTGTCACATTATTACTTTTATGACAATATGCATAACTTATTTATTACCCATTAATTACAATATGTGTAATGTGTGAATGTGTAATAATATATTTCAAGTTTAACTGCACCTAAAATGTGTCTAGCCTATTTCAATTAAAATACAACAATAATTGCAAAAAGATTTAATTATGAATGTGCTACTTTAAATACTGAGGGTATTTTTTTTCTTTTTTGTATCTAAAATTTAAAATTTAGAATTTTACAGATACTCATATTTAATAATTATTCTTAAGTGTAGTTATAAATATAATTTATACCATATATAATTTTTACATTAATTTTGATATATCACATTTAAGGATGAAAATTGTTTTTTTTTTCCCTTATGATTATCATCAAACAGTTATCTTACCATCTAGTAAAATCTAGTTTATATGATTGTATACATTAAGTAAATAGGCATTTGTTACTTTATTTTTAAATACCTATGTTTTTTATAAAATATATCTGTACGTAACTGCAGAAAGATTACATACATAATTAATATCATATATTTAATCTCACTGTATCATTTTAAAAATTTTCCCCTTAAACTTGTCGTTATCAAAAAAACTGTAACTTACAATACATTAGTTTTTATTTTTTAATTAAATAGTAATACACTGTCATCCATCGCAAGCATGTTTAAAGCCTTTTGGTGTCTTCTTGTCGACATGCGATAGAATATCACTTTCCAAAAATGCTATTTCTTTATACTAACACAATATTCCGAGCTTTACTTGCCATTATCACTATTAAGTATCGGACATTTTTTATAAACTTTGCTTCAGAACTATTTCCTTAAAATTGAAAAATTGTTTTAAGCGGGAAGTTGAATAAAAAATGTAATAAGATTTCAAATTTGATACTGGGTGTAAACAATCGTGTAAATATTCATCAACATTAAGTAAAAAGCTATTCTGATATTGCCTACATTTAAATCGTATATATATTTTATAATATAAACGGACATGAAGGAGGTTTTTAATTTAACGTATATCTTTTCGTTCCTTTCTTTACATATGGTGCATAACTTAATGAGCAGATTTTTGTTTTTTGAAAAAAAAATAAACTTTAAATTAAACAAAATATTTTAAATATGCGGAAATATGAAAGAAAGACTTACAGCTTGTCAATTTCTGTTTATTCTTTTTATTAGAAATAGTATATCCCTAAATTAGAATAGTACAAGTTCATAATTTCTGTTCAAATTTAGATTTCTTTTTAAATTTTTCATCTGTGATTCGTCCGATTTTTGATACAAAAAGTTATTTGCTGTGTAAACTTAACAATAAGAAATAATAGAGAAAGAGGATATTTAAAAAAAATAACTTCCGTCTTGGCCGCCATCTTAGCCGCTATTAAAATCTGTTTAAATTTTGGCACTGCCAACCTGGAGGGAAGGTTATACGATAAATTTTCCTTTATTTCTTTAATTTATACATTTGATACGATACATAATTCATGTTTAATGTATACAGTTATTTTGGTAAAAAACAAGTTTCATAAAATTGATACCTTCCCTCCTAAACCGCCATTGAAAACTGTGAGTTTTGCGGCATCCGGCTGATACGATATATCATACACCGTTTGTGAAGTCTGAAATGATATAGTTGCATTATGAACGACGAGAAAATGATTTCAAATAGCGTAGAAGCAGAATATATGGATATAGCAAACAAGAGTGCTTGGCCAATTATATATCAGGTATGGTTTGCATAGGTGTGACACAATGCTACATGTTGAAAATGCCACGCACATCTAATCGCCAAAAGCAAACATGCAATTGCTTTTTTTTGCAATGCCATGGAACCAGGTTTAACACAGTGTTGTTATGAAATATTAATTGTGCAGATGTTCTCTTTTTATTCTATTTCATAATAACAATTTAGGTGTTTTATAAATCTTGGTTTAGTTCCTTTAATTTTTCTAGGTTATTTATTGAATACTACATGGTATTATACAATAGTATTATAGCTTAGATTAATGAAATTGTTTTTAACTGTTTTGGTTATTTAACTGATATATTTATAACATCAATTTGAAGTAACCACTGGTCTTCGAAATTAAATATAAAATTAATAAATAGTAACTAATATACATAAACGCGTTTAAAGTTATTGACAAGTAATTGTAAACATTTTTTTTTGTATAGAAAATAGGACGGGAATGTCAATCTTACCCATATACCTTTGTTGAGGCAAAAAAGCCTCAAAATAAACATCTCAACAGATACAGGGATGTCAATCCCTATGATCATAGTCGGGTTATTTTACGAAGATCTGAGAAAGACTATATCAATGCTAATTTTGTTAAGGTAAGAGTATTTTATATCATAGTTTTTGTTTTCATGCACATATTATTAATATATTTAACACATATCCAATAGCAATGTAATTGTTTCCTTAGCAAAGCATTTTGGCATCATAGTTCCATTTACTTTGTGATGGTTAGAATTAACTCATATTTTCTTTTTTCTGTTATATAAAAATATGAGCGATTAGATCATTATATTACATTGGTAGGTTAGTTAATAAAACTTTTAGGATGGTTTGGCAGAATATAGATTGCAGCACTATCAGTAGGTATAAAAATTTATATATACTGTATGTACAGTATTTTTAAAGCAACAAGTTATAATTAGATCTTGGAAGAAAACTACCTTCAAATAAAAATAAAATATTTTGGAGGCTCATCTCAATTATTATAAATTTCTTATTTATTTTAATACTACAAAATATCTTTTACATTTCTTATTGATAACAAATATTTGCATCATATACTTAGGATAATTTCGAAAAACATTTTTCTATATATTTTAACTTTTGCTTTAAATTATGTGCTTATTTTGTGTTCCATTAGATGGATAGAGCAAATCGTAAATACATTCTCACTCAAGGACCTCTAGGAACTACAGTTGGTCATTTTTGGCTTATGGTATGGGAACAAAAAAGCCATGTAATACTTATGTTAAACAAGATTATTGAAAAAAATGAGATTAAGTGCCATTGGTATTGGCCCCATGGCATTGGCGACAAGCACAAGATGGTACTAAATGAAGTAAAGCTCACTATAGAACAAATCAGTGAGGAGGACTGCAGTTATTATTCCACCAGAGTTTTTAGGTCAGATTTTTCTAATTTCACATCTATTTAATATTAGGTAGCTAGAATTAAACAATTAACATTTTCTTATACAGGATCGAAGATATGGAGAGCTCAGTTAGTCGTGAAGTGGTACAATTCCATTACACAACATGGCCAGATTTTGGAGTACCTAGTTCACCAGTGGCATTTCTTAATTTCTTGAATAAAGTACGTTCATCAGGGGCTCTAGAATCAGATGTTGGACCAGCTGTAGTGCATTGCAGTGCAGGGATTGGTCGTTCTGGAACTTTCTGTCTGGTTGACTCATGCCTTGTCATTGTAAGTTAAAATAACTTCACAGATTCTCTTTCTTAATTTTAATTGTCATCAATATACATAAAATATTGATTAAACTTTGTATCAAGATTGATCTTTCAGGACTTCTTTTACTCTTACTGAAAACTATTTTTGAATTTTCAGTAAGAGTAAAAGAATTTTTTTTGAATTATTTTTTTGGCATGATTATAATTTTTAGTAAACATATGGATTGGTTTTAAATATCTTTATGGTGTTGAATGTACAGATTGAAAAGGAGGGCCTTAAGAGTGTAAACATCCAGCAGATTCTTTTGGAAATGCGGAAGGATAGAATGGGTCTCATTCAAACACCTGATCAATTGAGATTCTCATATCAGGCAATAATAGAAGGCGCTAAACGATTACATCCTGATTGGGTAAGTCATTACAATTTTTTAAAAGGAAATATATATTTTTTTTTATTGAAACTTGTTCTATCTTATATTTAAATGTTTTCAAAGATATACAGCACCATTTCAATCCTTCACCTTATCAACCCATTTCTGCAGTTTTTGTTCTCATTGTGCTTGTTAACTAGTTTACTTCAGCATTGCTCCATTTCTCTGTTTGTTTACCTGTATGTCTAATCCATTTGCAACATATAAACTATGTTTTAGAAAACCTTGTATCAACACTTTTATTTATTCCCTTTTTCAACAACAATGGAGTAGAACAGATGATGATCAATGTTTATCATAGTTAGTTGGATGATGCTGTTGTTGAAACCACACAAATTAAATTTTTCCAAAAATATTATGATAATTGTATCTTTATATTCTAACAAAATTTTCTTAAGCTTAGTTTAGGTTTCTGACATTTAATTAAGCCATAAAAGAATATTTAGTCATGCCTATTATTATTGAAGCATAAATATTCATATCAATTGTCTATGGAAAAATAAAATTCTTACACTGTACATTCTTTCATACATGCTGGCGATTATCCATTGTTGCTTTTTTACAGCAACCAAATTAATCTTTATTGTACTTATTACTATGATGAAATATTCTGAATATATTTTGTTTATAGAATTATATATGTAGCTGTTGCAATGTTCTATCAAAAAACGCTAACATTTTTCATATCCAATTTTATTGAATAGAATCCATATTCATAAATATTGATAGTTTCAATTTATTTAACCCCATAAGTATTATCCCAATGCAATGGCGAACTAGAAAGTATTGTTTTTAAAGGTTGTAATCATAAACATAATTATGTAATAATGAAAATGAAATCTATTTGTCGATATTGATGTAAAAATTAAATGTTATTAATGATAACGTTTAATAGGCCAAGTATATACAAGGTGATAATATTAATTCTCAATTTCTTTATATCTTTTCTTAAGTGAATGTTTTGAATTAATAGAATCAACATATTTTATTCTATTGCAATTGTTATAATTTTATTTATGTTTAAATTAATTTACGATGATGAAAAGGCAGGCGAATTTATTTTAATAGTTGTAGAACATAGTGCAGAAGCAAATTATGATTAGTCATATGGATCACGGATCACCAGTTTTGATGAAGCTGTAATAGTTGTCAAAAAGACTTACAGTACAAACTTCACCGAACCCAGCAGCAGCAGCAGCAGTGATTAGTCTAATGCTTAGCAGAGGTACAAATATGCAAAGCGAATTATTTGTCAATATTTGGCTTAACAATTTACTATGTAACTATGCATAAACATAAACTTTAAAATTAATAATATGATTCTGTTAAATGTTTTAATATTTCCGTGGTCCTTTGTATGTGCATATTCATATTTGATTTGAAGTGGACATTAGGTTATTTTTTAAACACAGTAAAAAAATTGTTTCAGGAGGAAAAGAAAATGGATGAAAGTATATATTCGGTAGTTGCTGAAGAATTGGAAGAAGAAGCGCCACCTCCACCACCGCCTAGAGCTGAAAGCCTCACCAGAGCACCGGCTCGTCCACTGCCAGCCATACCTACAAGCGCATCGCTTGGTAAGTTTTAACCTTGCAACCTTATTTTAAATACATATTGTACTAGAAAGAATATAAACAAAAGAATAATTGTTAGTTTAACATTTTGTTATACTTGCAGTATTTCTATTTGTTTTTAATTTTAGTTATTGAAATGTTTTTACGCAATTTACTTTTAGTCGTTAATGTTCATTACTGCCAATTAGCAATGTGATCTTTGCGAAAACTGACAAGATATCGAGATTTTTGATTTCTGAAATAGTAGAATAGAATAGAATAATCTATATTGCATAAAAAAACAAAATAAAATACACATGAAACAAAATAAAAGAAAGTAACTGTTACAAATAGAGCAAAGTAAAATAATACGCTAGTAGCGCAAAAGGCGGTCTTAATGCTGAAAGTAGTCTCTTCCAGAAAACTAAAAAATTAAGTAAAGAGTATTCAAAAATGTTCGGAAAATACAGGGTGTACCATTAAAAAAGGGCAATTCATTACGAAATGGTGTCGTTACTTAAATAATCCAGACATTAATATACTTTTTTTAAATTGGTTCACGAAACTTTACAATTTATTAATATTTCTATTATTTACATGTTTTTAGGTAACTTGAACTTCACAGCTGTAGAAAATTCAAGTTCAGAGGACAGTTCTCCTACTCCGCCGGCACGCTCTAACTTGATAAATTCAAGCTGGGCTGATGACGAAGGAGAAGAGACTAATGTGTCGCTAGAGGAAAGGTAGAAAGTTTTCATATATATTGATTCATACATTTGAAAGTGTTATCTATGCTTAGCAACTATCATTGCAACAACCTAATAATCGATCATGACAAAAGTGATTGGCAATTTAGTGATAATCTCATGGCTCTCATTTTTCTGTGTGGTATATAGCTTTAAACTGAACTGTTATTTGACTACAAATTATGTACAAATTGAAATTCTACCCTTCTATAGTGAAAGTTATGTAAATCTTATCTGCATAGGGTCATCTACCCACTTGTGACCGAAAAGCAGTTTAATAAAAAAATTAATGCAATATTATGTAAACAAAAGAACCTCTAGCATTGTTCTGTATTAAATGGCACAACAGTGCTAACTTATATTGTGAACAACCTTGATTGGCCAAAAAAGAGAAATAAAGGAAAAAGGTCTGCATAGAGGCATCTTATTTACGATTATATATTTTGAAAAATTGAATGGTGGCCACCTACCGATAGAAGCAGTGCAGGCACGGCAGGTCCCTTTCTAGGCGGGACCGAAGATATGATGGTCGTGGGAAGCCATTGAATAAGAGCAGCATCAATCGGTTTTCTTTACCAGCAGTTGGCGCCTATCGGCTGATGACGATAATTTTAAAGAATTAGAAAGACTAGCAAATTTTACGGATGCGTTTTCTTTCCAGCAGCGAGCCGGCGGAAACGCTGCGCCAGCGCCGCGCGCGCATTCTCTCCGAGCGTGTGCTCTCCGAACGCGTGTCTGCAATTAAGAGGCGCGCGCGCGACACCGAGCGGTGCCATTCATTCAAGAGGTCTCTATATAAGCCACTCACCATCACTTTTGGCTTCCTGCTCGCAGGCATCGTCATATACTCATACGTAAAACACTAACGATCCCCATTTTTTTATTTTTCCTTACAAGTTGATTATACCAGGGCCAAATTCGATGGGAAATGTTCTATAACAATAAGTTGCTTAGCAACCTATGACTAACGCGCCAGATTTTGACAATTTCGAAATACGCGATAGCAAATAAACTTAAAAAAAAAAACTTTTATATCTGAAAATTTTTTTGGCAGTAAACAAAATTAAATTAATGTAATTGTAATATAGTAAATAAAAACTTTTATTTCTTTTATTAAATCCATAAGGCCATGTCGTGAACAAGAATGGTCACTTTTACTCTTACTTTACAAGTTCTTTATATTTCTCTTCTTTAAAATAGATATTTTTTTTTTTAACACCATCATCATAATCAGCATTTCGTTAAAAATAATTTTGGTCCTCTAAAATATTCTCTCTGTTAAAGTAGTTATTAGAAATTTAAAAAAAGTGTTTGTTACAAATTCTATTATGTTATGTCATATAACTGATAAAACTTTATTTCAAAAATTTTCATCAAGTAGTGATGTATTTCTTCTTTACCTATTGGTTTATTTTAAAATAATCAAGGCAAAAAGCTTCCAGAAATTATTGTGGTATGGCTTAATATGAGAATATCAAATGAACAATAATTTTTTTTTGTGTAATTTAAATTATAATTTAAACAATAGTTATTTGTAAATAAAATAAAAGTCTGTAATAATATAACAAAAGATCATAAATTATAGCATGAAGTGTTAACAAAGCAAAATCGTAAATTAATGTTTATACTTGAAAGATGTTATATTTATTGAGGTCTGATTTTGGATTCCACGTTGAATTTGGCCCCAGTATAGTAGCTGATTATTTTGATAATTCCCTATTATTAATCTAAAAGCATGATTTGAAACTATTTTTTAATTAATTTGTTATGATTTTGTGATGCACTTTATACAATTATTATTATTAATTTGTGCACAAGTTTCTTATTAAAGAGAATTTTAGATTTTTAAATTAATTTTCAAATATTAGTATAATCAATCAGAAGTCTGAAACCCTTCGAAGGCAACATTTTTCTGTTTCAGTTGATTGGTTCAATCAGATCATTAAAATCTATTTGATACACAGGTGTCCCTCATGTAACATAATGGAGAAATGGCTATACAATATTTTTTTGTTTATTTATTAATTTATTTATTAAAAATGAATTATGTATGTACATAAGATAATTGAAAGCAATGTGTACTATGTTATAACTAAACTATTTGGGTGTAAAACTTTTGTAATAAGCTGAGATTTCGTTCCAATGAAACATACGAAGTAAAAAGCACGTTAATTTAAAAACAAAATATAAGATTTATTGTCTTTAAATGTAAAAATTAAAAATGTATAAAGAAAAATGTTTTTTGTCT
Source organism: Pharmacophagus antenor (assembly GCA_018245475.1). Taxonomy (NCBI): domain Eukaryota; kingdom Metazoa; phylum Arthropoda; class Insecta; order Lepidoptera; family Papilionidae; genus Pharmacophagus; species Pharmacophagus antenor. The sequence goes on along the minus strand of DWQX01001728.1, from coordinate 1,100 downwards.
ATAAAAATAAATTGTGTTCATTGTAATATGAAACTAACGGCTTTTCACTTGTTTCATATTTTGACGTAGTATAAATACCTAAAAGACTGCTTGTATGTTTATTCTGAGTAATCTCTGAAACTCTTGATGTTAGTCTGTTTACTATGGTTTTCTCTGGGAGCGGGGTTGGCTCGAATAAACTTGTTTTTCCCACCCTTAAGCGAAATGTGCGCCAAGTACTAGAGCAGCATATACGGCCCATAAAAAAATAATGTTAATAAATCTTCCAATCAATGAATCGGTAATTATAAATAATAATATTAGTTTATGTAATGTATGTTATAAATATTATTACATTCTTTTTGTTCATACAAAATGTAGGTTTTCTATTATACTAACTGATACAACAGTCACCGCTTGCTCTATCAATGACTGATAAAAATCAGAGCTTGGACGATTGTTAAAATCTCCATAATTTCCCATAAGCACTTTTTAAAAAATTTAATATATAAAAAATTTAAGAATTATTATAAGAATTTGGTAAATGTTGTTGTTAGCTGCACATGAAATCGTAAAAACTAGTAATAGTTAATTTCTTGTATTTAAACTGGATTAAGATATTAATCTGATTATTGTAGTTCAGTCTGAACTATCCATCAATGGACAAAAAACATTAATGGCTGATGGATCTAAGTTTTTTCGTTAATTACAACCAGAACTAATTACCAATTTTTCATGATAAACGACTTCACTTTCAATTTGTATTTGATAGAGATTTATGCAGTTTTGTGCAAACAACCATCTTCACTGACTGCTTTCATCGACTCTATATATAGAACATTTCTGTATCAATAATTGGAGACGGTTTGTTATTTAATAATTAAGTAATTTTTATTATAACTATTTAAGCCAGTGGTTCCCAAACTTATTTATTACTGCCCACTTTGAGAATAAATATTTTTTTAGCGCCCCCATTTTTTCACCTATTTAAAAACTACTATAACTTCAAATTGAATTAATTAATTATTGTGACCTATATATGTCTATTATGTATATTAACGGAGAATTCTTAACGAAACTTTTACTATAACCCGCAACTTGAAACCTGAGCGCAGTAGGTA
>DWQX01001727.1:0-25810 GCA_018245475.1 Pharmacophagus antenor | reverse complement strand
GTGTTCATATTGTTACGTTATCATATGCAGATTTAAAATATTTTGCAAATTATAACCTGTGTACAAAGTGGTCTCAAGCTTTTGGCCGGCAGTGTATATCTTATCAAATATTTTAGCATGGTTAACTAAATTTACATAAGAATAAAAAAAATAAATAAAATGAAATTAATGTAGACTTTTCATAGTTTTTATACATATAATGAAAGGTAAAAATTTTGATATGTATTATAAATTTATCTTTATTACCTCGTATACATTAGATCACGTTAAAATAGTTACACGAATGATCTGCTTTTAAAAACCGCAACTAAAAGAGTATAACTAAAAAAAAAATTGTTATGACATCACAATTTATTTCTTGTGTGTGACTGTCTCACCGTTTACATACACCCGTGTCACCACGTTGAGAAAAGTAATGAGCTTGGCAGCACCGTAACACATGAGACAGAATATTTTAAATTCACGTTCTTAGATTATAGCACGCGAGCCGTAAGCCGTAACGAGTATCATGGTAGTGTTTCTCACGCGATCTCACCACCATTCGGGTATGACGCTCCCAGTAGTGTCGATAAATAATATGGCACAGGTCGCGATCCTTACGGAACAGAACAATCAGATCGTTTCCGTGTCAAAGGTTTTTTAATTTATATTATAATTAAGGACTTTTATTCGTGTGTTTTTCTTGAAATACCATAACAATATCTATCTGTTTTCAACCGTAAATTCTTATTTTTAAATGTGTATTTGTTGTTGGTTAAAAAGAAAAACGAATCTTATATCAACAAAATATTTAAAATCATAAAATAAAATAATCAGAAATTCTACTCTTGTATATGACACAAAAACACAACTTAAAATGCCGAAATATATTTAAAGCTACACTTTAACAAACAAATAAGGATTAATTGCTACTTTAATATTCGCTAATAGATGCGATGCATTTGTTATTCAGACCACGGCGCTAACAATGCGCGGGCGCAAGAGATAACAGCTCGATACACCGCTCTCAGCTTCGTCGGCTACACTGGCCGAATGCTAACCGCAAACTCCTTTGGTGGTTACCGCATATTTTCCCAAACGAGACGAATACATTACATACTCAACTCGCTCCTACACGACTATATTCGGCGGCCGTATTTTAAAGTTCACTTATCAATTTCCAACAAATCAGCGGTCACGACCACACGTGTATTAGATTTGAATCTTGGCGAATAAGTTACAGTTATCAATGTGATTACATGCTATTCTAACATTTTATTGCCAATTGATAGTCCCTTTATTTGCATACGCCAATATGTAAAGCAAATTGTTTTATTACAATCTAGTCTTACAAATCTACAAAGTTTATGTATTAAAGAAATGTAAATAAAAATAACACATCGTTAATCTTACATAATCAATAAATATCCATTTTGTATTAAATTTATTGATTAAATTAGGCAATTTGATTTGTCTGAATTCAATTCATTAGTAAGACAGACATTAAACCGAACTAACATTTTTTTTAAACATTTACGTTATTTTGTGAAAACTGATTAAGCTACCACATATTAATTATTTCAAGGAATCTTGAAGTATTACGAAAGTCCACAAGATTATATTCGTATTTTTTATTGCTTAATCTAACAGATTAACATTGTATTATTGTATGCGATTTTGTCGTTACAATATTCTTACAATAAAACAACGTTCTATAAAGCTTTCACGAACGTATTGTAATAAATCAAATTGAAAACATTTTCAATCTACTATGACAAATTCAATAAGGACAAAGAAAACGCTTAACTGCATTGACGGGACACCAACCGCTATTAAGAGACAATAATTTAAAAAACAATCTAAATCAACATCGTACCATACAAGAAGTAATATAATTACTTGGAGTACAATTAAATGTGAAAAATGCAAAGCGAAATCACCATGATTGAATCTTGAATCAATTACCAAGTGAACAGTGGACAGTCAGACGCGATGTCTGCCGTTCATCGACTTCGACCATCACCACTTCGTACAACTTAGCATATTGTCATTCCTTGCATATTTAACGCGTTCGATCGTGCCTTAAATGCTGCCCGCGAGACGTCGTCAACCCTTTATGTTAATTTATTCGCATTTCAATGACCGGCCCCGCCAATCTCATGCCTTACGTCTACTCCTGTAGCACTGCATATTTTTCATTTCAAGTCAATTAAAAGAGTTTCTGGAAAATTTCCCTTTTCTAATAAGATTACGTGCATAAGCCATTTTATCCCAATCAGTGGAGGTGAGAATCGCTTTCACAAGAGCGTATTACGTATAAGTAATATTCTTTTAAAAAAAAATATTCCATTTTTAATATTGCAGTAACAACAAAAAACAAAGTGTAATATTTATTCTCAATTTATTTAAATTTTCGTATAGCAAGCACGAAAATGTACGTGGTTGTAATATTTTATTATACAGTGATCTAATTTCTACACATCCATATTTGGGTCCATCCGCTTATTCAACTTATGTTACTATAATTATTTATAACTACTGTATATATGCGGAATCCATGTTTTTTATTTTGTTTCCGGCGTCGAAAGATCCCTTACTAATTGTATGAAGAATTCTCAAAATCTTGCAGTAGTGAGATTTACACTTCTTAAATACATGGTTACGAGTAGGACTAATTGTTGACTATCTAATGTATTGAGCCAAGTGTTACTTTGCGGAACTCCGTCAATCAATAAAATAAAATAATAATAATAATTTGCTCATTCCTACTTTTTTAATAGCAAAAATTATCATCTCAACGTGTTTCGCTGCTACACGTGAGATCTTCGACTGTCGCGGTCGGCAGTAGACTACTGCTGGATATTGGCTTCACCCACAAAATGCCTCTTAGCCCGATCTTCAGCTATACGTATTCAGTTGCTGCTGGCTGCCTTGCGCACATCGTCGGTTTATCATGTCCTACTCTATGTTTGCTTAAACGCGGTCTCTATTGCAGTATACGTCTACTTCATCAGTGGTGACTTATTGTTAGGTATATTAAAATAACAACAGACTACAGTAAAAAGGTGGTCTTGTATGATGTAATTACCTTTAAAAAAAAAATTAAAAGGTAAGTTTTTTTAGATAATTGAAAAAAAAAAACAAATCGATAAACTAGTTTCTTTGTTATCGATATTAATATTTCATAAAAAAGGATTGTGATTGTGCAGTAGAGTTTATTGAAACTTAATACAATTCTGTAATTGAATAAAGTCCAATAATCTATTTAAATGTAAATTATTCAATTTGCAACGAATTAGTTATAATAAGTTATGTCACACGGTCGCCATTTTCAATATTAAAAATAATTGCTAAACAGAATGCTTTGTTATTAAAACGTTTAACAGCATACTATTTTCTATTTATCAATGGGCCCGAACAAAAGTCCCTTGTCTCATTAATTGTGAAACAAGGGCTGAGTGGAATTTTGTTGTAACATGGTAATTTGTACACGTTACATTCATTAGCTAGTGACCCGTTTAAAGATTTCTTAAGGCTTTCGTAAACAAAGGGGTCCGAGGTTTGAAGCGCGGAACACCGAAAAACTAATAAACTATAATTGATAGATGCGAGGCTCGGACATCGGCGATGCAATAGCGTTGCGTAACTCCACAGTTGAAAAGTGAACAATGGTTCCTATCGTTGGGACCGAGCTTTCGTGAATATTTTCTGACGTAAATCGGTCAAAACAAAACTTGAACGCTTTGTTTGTTGATAAAGTACACGTCGTAAGTTATTGATAATTTTTTGATACAACCATGATTATTTTTTTATAAGTATTGAAAAAGCTAATGAAGAACAGAAGTTTACACGAGAAAATGTATTTTGAAAGAGTGGAATTAAATAGTTGACACATGACAGACGTACATTTTTATATAAAACTTAAAACAGCCAGTACACATCTCAGCAGATTATACTACTCCAAGAAAAGCAAGCATTATAAAGAATTTTTGTAGGATTCTATATAAATACTTACTATAATGAAGATAATATTATGCATCAAAGCTTTAAAATCTTTCGACAAGAATAGTATGTACACATATGTAAAAGTAATATTTATATCGCAATTTTGTTGATACATTTAAATTAATTTCTTTTCATATGATGAAGCCATTCAGTTTTAAATAGTATTTATTGATTTCTTAAATAGATTATCTTTATGGATAATTCTTAGATTTTTATAGGAAAACTAATTTTAATTAATAATTTTGTAAATCGAAAGTATGTATTTTTTTATTGAGAAAAATTAAAAATGTAATATTTTTATTATGTAGTTATTTACGAACTTGTAATATTTTAATGCAGTAATTATGTTTAACACAAAACTTAAAAAAAATGTTTATGATAATATTAGAAAGAAAGGAGAAAAATGTTATGTGATAATTCGATTCCGGCCATTTAAACTCTGGTGCGGTTGACAGTTAAGCTACTTAGATGCCACTTGACCGAGTCTAGGATTATGTTGAACCATGTGTTCATACTTCATATGTACACGGGAGGATAAATATTTGTTAAGGGTATTTTGCTACACCTTCTTCAATTTCATTTTCAGAATTGCTTGTAGGAATATATTTCAAAGTTTGTCCCCGCGTCTGGCGAAAAATAAATTTACAAAAATTATTAAAACATTACAAAAATATTGCTTCTTTAAACTGCCATCAACTGAAAGGCCACAGTTTAACGATTTTATCTTCCATTACCAGCAAATGTTAAAAAATATATAACAATTAAACATTGCTGCATAGGATTTCTACGTAAATATATAATTATTTTTAATCATTCATAATTAATTTAATACAAAAGAATGAAATAAAAGCAGAAAAAAACTACAAAGTGGTCAATACGATCTCCGCTTACGCCCGTCCCTTTTTAAATTATTTTTATTTTCATATTTATTTACACAAATTTTGTCGTAAAATAATAAGGATGTACGTATATGTTGTGCATTGAAGCATTGAAGTAAATAAATAGTAATACAAAAATACGTTAAACATTAATTATAATAAAACTGAATAAAAACCTATATATAGATTTTTAAAGATCGGTAAACGCGTGAGGAGACATTATCCAATAAAACCGCAAAAGCGCTGCGCACAATAAAGATTTGTTGTAACTTTCTACTGGAACGTCTTACCATATCCAATCCATCAGCTAATAGCATTAGAGCGGATCCAGCCACAAAAGGTTTCACCTTCAAAGCAGTTAAACGAAATCTACTTAGCTTAATAGATACTTAAAAAAGGCAGAGTATTCGTTACTCGATAATTTGTTGTGGCAGAAAGTTTTTGGATTGCCTTCTTTATTTTTATATTATACGATTTTTTGCGATATTTATTGATTATTACTTGTAATTTACGAATCGAATAAAAGTTAAAGCCCTTAAATATTTAATTATTCTTCATTGCGAATATTTCTTGGATGGGATAATGAATAATTATTACTTTCTTAACATGTTATTTACATGAAATTAGTTTAAGAGTAATAAGTTATAATTGTTATTTTTAAACCAAATATGCTACTAATCAATTTTTATTCTCATCGAAAAGAGTAATAAATGTAAATACGTTGTTTAAATGAATAAACGTAAGCCTATTATGCTTACAAATAAGAGCATTTTAAATAAAATCAGCTCCTTAATAGGATATTTTATAACGGAAAACATTTATTATCACACTACTATAATATTTTTGTCACGCCTGACAGAGGCGGAAGAATTTAACAAAGCGTTTATCACTTTAAAAGTTGGGATCGTTTGAATTTCGCTGTAGCCACGCTAACCTTACAAAAATAATTTGCGGTCGCAGGATTAATGGCTTTTGATCCTTGTAAGATCCTATTTTTTGAGAGAAATGTTTTTAGACTTATATTCGAATGTTTAAACGGTGTTCTTGTTTAAATTAAATTCCTTAAAGCATTTTCTAGAATTTTACCGAAGAGAAGTTTCCGTAAGAGTTTTGATGAAAAAGTAAAATATTATTTTGTCTAATATTACCGGTACTTGTCCAGCTTGGCTAGATTACCGTCCTAGGGAAGAAGGTCTATTTATGCCACCTATGCAGAAATTACACCTTAGGTTCTTAAATTAAATAAAGGGACTAGAGTAAACGTTCTTAAAACGATGAGCTCAATGTGGCGTTGTGTAAACATCTTAAAATACTATCTAAATTAATGGCATCCTCATCTCTTCAGTTCGGCGTATAAATGAACACATACGTAGTTGCATTATATCGAAAATAGCGTGGTAACTTTAGCCGATGTAAGTCAACCACGTGAGAGTAAGAGCGGAATAGGGACAGATTTGTGCAATACAATGCCGTCCAGATAGCAGCCGTGCCATCCGTCGACTAAGCTGATTTACTGAGGTCCAACAAAGGCCCCTCCACTCACAATAAAAGATATCTCCGTGCACTGGATTAAAATAATTCAGACTTCAAATGCGAACGTGCACTCTGTGAGGGCACCGGTGATTAAATATAACCAGCAGGAGATTTATAAGTGTTTATTTCTGGTGCGATACTGTTCGCCGCTTCACGTTTACATTGTGCACTAGCTCTAATATAATGTTGATTGTGTGTTTGTCTGAAGCACGTATACTGCTTCGTAGTGGTATTGACGTGAATGAATTATCGCAATCCTTATTAGATGAAAAGAAACAATAATTATAGTAGTAACTTTTGAATAAGTTTTGTATTTAATAAGCTAACTTGACCTTAATTTTAAGCTATAAGATGTATAAGCCGTGTAAAGTCCCTTTTAAGCTTATTGTGGTAAATAAAAAAAAGTTAAATAACTTACGAAAACAAACTTTAACGCAATATTATATAAGAATATAAACAACGACAAAATTTGTTAAAATTTTAATTTCCTCGAATTGAATCAAAGTATTTTGTGTTAGCCTCTACGCCAGATTAATAAAGGCTAGTATTTAAATTGCAATTTTATAAACTGAATCTTATTATTAGTCTAAAAATATTATCGTGGTTATTATGGCAATAATAAAATTTAGCTTATCTAAATAGGTTAAGACATTTTAACGTCACCCAAATGTAAATAGTGCACGAATAATTTGTCAGTACAAAGAGTTTGAATCGGCAGCGGCTGTTTTACTATAAATCATAGGCGCAGTTGTGCGGCGAAACATACGACAGATTACGAAACGACAAGCCTGCCGAAGCTCAGAACACGGCTGCGTACGAAATGGCAGCCCCTAATTAACTGTCAGGTAATTTGATACTATCTAACGTTAGGTTAATGTAATAAATAACTGGTTCTGTTACAAAAAGCATCCCCTATGATTAAGAAACCTTATATAGAATTTTGAATTTTTATCTCTATATTAAAAATTATGTAGTTAATTATAAAGTTTCAATCTTCTCATGATGCGGCTGATATCTCCGTGAATGGCTTTAAGTCCCTAAGACACTAAAGAAAAATAAAAAAATATGTAAAGCTTTAGTTTAATTTTTAAATCTATATATCTTTTTTATAGTTGTTCTTAGTTTCTGGTAGAATTAAACGTTTTTGGTACGCGGGGCGTATACACCTCATGCAGAAATGACCTTTAAAAAGTTATGTAATTGTGTAAAATAATAACTTTAAGCTTATAATAATTACACACAACTTGCAAACGAATCATAATTTAGTTAAATTGTTAATTACCGAATGAAGGATTGTCAAATTGTATTTTTTATGCGCCTCACAAGACCAATAGGATAAGATAATAAATAAAAACTATCTGTCGGGGAACGTGTCAAAAAATTATCATTTTTCTAGAAATGTCATCAAAGTAATCTTAACATTTTAAACCTTCAGGTTATTTTGTAACAGGATAATCTTTTCTTTTTTATAAACAGCTTAAGTATTATAAGTCGTTACATCATAGCGGGCACATACCACAATAACCTTGCGTTGTGTTAGTCGGGACGTACGAACATCTCAAGATAGGTAAGCGATGGCCTCACCGCGGTGATCTCCAGCGGACGTAACGATCGGATCGCGTTCGCACGCATATTACCGGGGCGAGAGCGGCGCGGCGTACCCGCGGGCCGTCCAACCTAACAGTACCCCCGGCCCGTGTGATTAGACAGCGCACGATAGCGTCCATTGTCAGTACACGATCACCTCTTGTACGCCACGAAATTGCGGAAACGGACAACAGCGAAACCGCTCCGTTATCGAGACGTTTCAATTGCAATGACCCGCCGTACAAATGTATCTATTGTAATAACACCATCCTTATGAGGCATGACATGATCACGTAGATGATTTGCTATAACTAGTATTCGGGCGGAATCGATGATCCGTCACAAGTTAATTTACTGTTAAGATTTTTAATTTTCATCTTAGAAACGTGATGTGGACTCTTATTAATATGTAAGGTATTTGAACACGAACCAGCGAACGAATCATGTGCGAAATGAACAGAAAGATCGCTATAATAGAAACTAAGAATTTCATGAGCCGAGTCGAATTCATCAAAGATTTACGATACTCGCGGCTTTGAAAATAATGCGCAATAGTCATAAAATCTTAACTCGGATACTTTAGTGTGCGTCGAAGTGTCCTGCTTTACGATTTACCTAATGAGGATCGCCGACGAGTTACTGGTGCGTGTCTAACAGGTGTCCCATCTTACGTAGCTTGAGTTAGTTGAGTAATAAATTATATGAGTTGTACCGGAGAGAGTCAAAGCAATTATGTTTCACTAGCGTAATAATGTACACACTTATTTATAACTCTAAGTCACGGTTTCATTTTTAAAAGTTAATTTTTAAAATGTCCGTAAAATCCTAATTTATTAGAAACTTTGGATTTCAACATGAGGATCATTTATATGGACAGTTATATTTAGTGTAAATATCACGCAAAGTTTAGTCGTTTAGACAACATCCAATTAAAGATAATGAGGGATCGTGCCGACACCCTAATTAAAAATTCTCCATAGGAGTGGATAACACCATCAAATATGGTTTATATGTGGATGATTTTAATCTCCAATAATTAATTTTCAATAATGAATTTGTCCGTAAAGCTGTCGGTTTCATTTAACAGACTTAATTCCTTGCTGAAATCGATTTTGGTGTATTAAACACCGATGATTAATTAATCGTGACGATTTGGCGATAAGCTCAGAAAGCCTGAATTAAGCAGATAATCAGGACGTTACTTCAGTGCTAATTGTACAAAGGACTAGTATTGTGGGTAGAATGAGCAATTGTCTTGGAGGCTGCACGAGATGTGAAAATTGCTCGTAATCTGTATTGCTCCGGACGGACATATCTCAAAGTAGACATGGTAATAACATTTTGCTGTTGTTCTTTGATATTTAGATGTGTTTTGGGTTTGTAATTATGAATTAAATATCACGAAGACTTCAAATAACATAAGAAAATGTATTAATAAATGAATATTCATCATTTATTATTTCATGCATGTAAAAAGAGTGAAATTAGAACATATAAATTAATCTGTGTTCTAATTTCACTTTTTTACATGTACGAAATAATAAAATATTATTGAAATTGTAATATGAATCTATGGTAGTTGTAGCGTTGTGAAAATATCTAAAATAATTTTTATTGCTTACAATCATGTCTATAAAAACTTCAAAGTTTGGATGTAAAATAATTTATCAAGCGTTACCTATCTTATCAACCATTGTTGCGTCAAAACAACACCCACCTGTTAAAAAGGTTTGTTTTCTTTTTCTTTTGGAAATTAACGAAAGAATTTTACACCCGAGCGCAATCAACAAAAACTCCCACACCTCATAGAACAATCAATCTTCTCGACTCTGAAAGCAGTCTCAATCATAACAAAATACGTAGAAGTAGGGACCGGGCTCTATAAATCATAAAATCAAGCTGCTATTCATAGCGGTTCATTCGGTCAGACAAAAAAATGGCCCTTCACTTCTTGAGTATTGTTAGAAACAGCCGGGTGGACTAAGGGTGCATCTCCAATTTGTCCTGTATCGGAATAATCAACGCGCTGCTTTTATTTATGGCCTCATTAAAATTTCGATAATCATACCGCCTCCCTTCAGGTACCCGTTTCTATCGATACTAATTTATTTTTATACGGACAGACAAGAGACTGCGAGCCGACTTGTTCCCTTAAAAATTCTTCTGGAATTTCACCATATATTTTATATGTGTACGTTAGGAAGCCTGTTTTTTTTTAATTAACTACTTTTTATTGCATGTTACATTCATTGCTCATGATAATTTCATGGACTAACAAATTTACTTCGTGAAATTATCTTCAGCTAGCATGTTTCGATCTATATTTTTATATTAAGCTAGTATGTAGTCAGCATGTTTCGACTTACATTTTCTCCTCTTCCTATTCTTCTTGTAATTTTTAATGATTAAATGAAATTTTAATCTAAGCATAGTAATTTAAATTTTTGTTAACTTATACCAGCTCTCTATTAAATTTTATGAACAAAATTGTCCTTATTCGTTTAACGGTAATTTTACATGAACTACATTATGTAAGAATAAGTCTTGCTTCCGCGTCTTTGAGGACATACTCGATTAACCTTTGCTCTTACGTGACGAACATACAAAGTCTGATCTAACATAATTATGATTGTTCTTGATTCTGACGTTATAACGTATCCGTTATATTCATCAAATAAATTATATAAATAAAAAAAATTACAGTGTATTATTTTTTAATCAACATTTATTATTAACATGAAAATGTATAGTTATTAGATTACTTTTCTAGATATTGAAAACGTATTTTTTTATCGCTTATGGGGTAGCACTTGGCCCCAATTAACACACAATGTTAAGTGACAATTAGATCGTACAGCGAGCTCACCCAGATTAAACTAAGCAACATTAAATGAAGAATGTTTTATACAAATCCTTAACGTTCTTGTAGCGAACATTCTATTATGGTTTAAACAAATATTTTTAGATGTTTGTGATATATTTAAAGTATTTTGCGGTCTCCAGAATGTGTTCCAAAGGTTAAACCGTCGGTTTAGCACAGTACATCATTCCGCAGACGGCTACATCTGTCCGTTACCCCGCGTATTCCATATTAAGTCACAGCTGAGATAGGTTTATGGTGATTCGATACCATTCACTTGGAAATTGGCGTTAAGATTTATCAAGTTCAGCTCTCCAAGTTCCGTAAGCGAGCGCGCGACGAATTATCTACCTTGGTGTTAGTGTATATTTTTAAATTGAATTTGTACTCATGAATTATGAAAGGAGAATGAATACATGTTCCATGATTTATCGCCTATAACCCTTTTGTAATTATGACTTACGTATAGCTTTTTGGCGACGATTTTGAGATTTCATTGAAAATTTGTGGATATAACATTGTAATCAGTAAAAAGCGCTTAGGTTTTCATCAAATAAATTACTGACTTATTTTACTTTTAGAATGTTGTGTCATTATTTTATTTTGCTCACAGCGAATGCTTTGAAAAGCAACATTTTTTTTCTTTATATGCATTGTAGATAATTATTATTACTTTTGAAATTATATTTATTTTTTCATCTACGCATTCGTTAACGCAATCGTCGGTTACCATAAAGATCATTGGGATTTTATGTCAAAATACTTCGTGTAATATTACATGAATGTTACAACTGATTTTCTTGTTAGGAGACAGACTATTTACGATAAAAGTAACCGGATCTGTTACATTTACAATTGTAACCTAATAGGTAGACGAACTTCGACAAGGATGAATAACAAATCTAAAGTGCATTGAACGAAACGAACGTCTCTAAACCGCGACTAAAAATAACCAATGCCGTGAGAATAACAATGAAGAGTTTACATGCAATATTCCACGTAACGACATATCCGTCGGGGAAATGATATTTGCGTTGCATGCAAGCCGAGGCAAACCCCGACCCTGACCTGAGGACGTCGACCCCGCGCGTGACACTTCGATTCTCTATCGATCACGACTCGAAATCTCCACATCGAATCGAAATTTTACTCGATATTTTTCTCGTCCTTATCATGGCAATCGCGGAACCACGAAACGACGTGACTGCGCCGGGCCACTTGCCGAAACTAACATAATCACAATAACTTGAACAGTTACCATTCTGTATTGTTACATTACGGACCGTTACCATCTCGTTAGCAGGTGTGCTTTTTGATTGGATAATAATCAGATATAAGCTTTGAATCTATATAAAAGTTTTTTAACGGTGTATCCCGCGTAATGACGCCGCGCGAAAACTGATAATCTTCACGCTCTTTACTACGTAATAACCATCACAAGATTACCTTTGAACATTTCTTTTGGGTATACCTAAATAAATCTTAATCATATTTGCCAGAAGAAGTAATTTCTTTTTAAAGTTATTTCAATGCACTTTGTTTAAAAATCTTTTTCTTTTGTAAGTGATGAACGCGTTAGAAAAAAAAAATTAAAAAGTTTTCACTGCGCTTGAATTAATTCATTACCATTTATTAATATCCCTAATACAACGTGGACAATATAAATTCCTTAATTCCCTCCTAAATTGATTAAACAGTTGCTTCATATGTATATTGGTAGACCTATAGAACGCTCCCAACATTACAATATATTACAACATTACAATAACAAAAAGTCATTTACTTTAATGAACGTCTGTAGAAGTATCATAATGTCTGTCATCTATACATCTAATTAAAAAATGTATCGAAGTCTTTGTTAATTTAAATGCATAGCCGTGATAGAAGTTTATTATGATTAAACCGTGTTACTCATTTATTTTATGAATAAATGCGAAGGAACATAGCAACCCATCACTCCTCGTGCGCCATATATGTTTAACATTGAGAGAGGTACAAGATACAAGAGTACGGAGAAGCGAGCCTTACATGGAACGGATGGGTAGGCCTGTCCGCCTGTAGAACCGAAGGGTTGATTTACTGGCGTCATGACTATACTGTGATTCAATCATTAACATTTTATCAGGTTCAAGGTACCTTATACATCGATACTAATCAATGTTTTATGAACACTCATAGAAGTGTATCCAGCTCCAGCTTGTGAACTTTTATTGAAGATAGTTTTTAAGTACAGCTCTTGACTACAAGAAGTGTTAATGAACAAAATGCATTATACAATTTAAACAAAATTTAGCGCCTAATAAATTTAGTAGATATGACGATAATTCTATCATCAGTTAATACAAACGACTTAATTTTATGGATGCATTGCAAAAACTATATACCGCAAACGATGAAAAACAACAAAAACTCAAGGTTATTACAAAGAAGCCCGTCAAACTACCGTAAATCATAAAGTTATGTTGGACAATGTTAAACAATGCGTCCCTTAACACCGCACAACTATGAGATGCGAGCACCTTAAAGACTTTCATAACGAGTCCCGCCCACGCAATCTACCTCTTTCAACACTCAAAGAAGCCATAAATTATAATTTAAAAACGCATCGTGCAACAACATATACAGGGACCTAGCTTTTAATGAACCTCGTGCATAGCATCATCGTTCTAATAAATTGTTGTAACGAGTGAAGAATCTCGTAACAGTCGTAATAAGTCCGTTTTATATTCATGCAATTATATACGATAAAATTATTTACCACTTTTAACTCGTATATTCCACTCTAATATCATTATTGATATTTAATAACTACAATTTAATGAGTATTAAATTACATTGCATCCCATGATTGGAAATATGTAGTATTACGCTTTAATGTCCTAATCTCGTGCTAATTTTAATTTAATTATTTTCACATGCAATTTGAGAACCTATTATTGATAAAAACGTATAATGTAATTGCTGTTCCGATACGTATATAATTGTAAGTTCTTTGATAACTAAAACGTTAAGCGAAAATATAGCATTTACAATAGAAGAAGCGTTCTCTTACAAAACACAGCTTGTCTACATACATTTGTGTTGTGGCACTGACCGTTGTAGTTCTAAATCGTCGATTGTATGTTACGATGTCAAGCGCAAGTTGCAGCAAATAGGTATTTATAGCCATAACGTGGACATGTCCTGTGGAGATTTATTGAGGTTCAGGACATCAGATTATAAACTTCTGTCGTGGCAATTAGAAGTTATGCATGCTCGAATATATTACACAACATTATACCACAAATATTAAGAAATCTAAGTAGATTTAAAGTGATATTCTATCTCATATTTATATCTCGATATAATGATCAATGGATAACTTAGTGCTTCAAGATGATTTTGTTAAGGTTTTGATGACAAAATCAGTACAAAAAGAAGTCAACCGTTAAATAATTAAAAATATGATTTAAATTACTCATCTAAGACGTGTGACGGAATAACAGTCGAAATTTAAACTAATTTTAAAGTCATTATATAGCCAACAAAAGGTTTTAAAAATAAATAAGATGGCACAGATAAACTAAGCAACAATAACCTACCACCAACAAGATATGATGGGTGTTCGACACGATTATTAGAGGGGCATAGGTGAAAGATGCATACCGATAACCAGCATGGTTTCTTACAGTGATTAACGAATGGCGCCATTATTGCAATTCTACTTATTTACACGATGACAACACTAAATTTTTACTGTTGCGGAGAGTTACTTACTTCAATTAAATCCTTAATAATACAGTGAAATAATTTTCAAAATTTTCTTTCCATATTATACATACACCACAATTTTTTATTATAAACTTATATTCGTATACATACATATACGTTACAAAATTTTAAACGTGTTATATATAATAAGCTGAAACTGACGTAAACAATTTCGAAAACTGTTAATTTAATTTATTATTTAAATTACATTAAATAATCCAATCTCGATATTTCTTACAATATTTTTTGGATTAAACTTCCAATTTTATCAAAAAAAAGACAGTATTAATAAGTTGTATTAGTATTGTAAGTAAGTAAGTTGATTGAAAAACGTCATGGGATTAAAATTTTTAGGTAAGGTACAAAAACTTATTTTAAAGTCAACTTTATTAAGTTCTCTCTCATCAAACCACCAGAACAATCTTTTAATTTATAACAGTTACCTAAAACCAGTTACGGCACAAAGCCCTGGTACATTGCGGGATCACCACCTTTCTTGAGTCATTACGGGGAGCGGGTGAAGTCAAACAAGTCGAAATTGTTGGCCCCAGGTCAGATCATAGTCCACCTAGAATGAGTACTAGCGACTACAATATTGGTTCCCTTTAAATACTAAAATCCCTTAAAGCAACAACATAATTTACTCCGTAATGACATCTCATAATTTTGACAGCGTTTGACCCGTGATTTATGATTAAACGTTTATATTAACTTTGTGAAATTATCGCTAGAATAATATTGTTACATTGACGTCCTTAATTGAGAAAGGAATCAACTTCAATTTTAGTGTTATAAAATACTAATGAAATTTATTGCTGTGAATAAATAATACCAAAATGTTATGTAAAGAGATCAGTAATTTTTAAATGTTGTATTTTTTGTTAAATAGCATAGAATATACGTTTAAAAGTGATTTCAATTGTTTAATTCAATAATTTTAGATTGATTTTGCCGGGCCATAAAACACAGCTTTACGTAATAATGGATGTGTTATTGCTGTTTTAGAACACCAAATATATTTTTCATCGTATTAAGTTTTTTCTTTTACACCATACATTACGAACTTATGCGGTTTTCATGTAGCTACCGGTGTACCTCTGTCGGTGACCTACGCCCAAGCGGGCGCATTCCTTCTTAGGCTTAATAATACACGTGAGGGCCCTGTAACGATCTGCGCGGCTCGCTCTCATTAAATATCCTTGTGGGATCATTTCAAGCGCTACAATGGACCTATTTCCATGTACTAGGTTAGTTGCCCGCCGCATTAGTCTTCATCGCAATTGTTTATCTTTACGAACGGACCAAAAACAGAGTTTAGGAAATATATAAGAGTAATTAACCTTTTTATTTAGGAACAAGTTCGGTTAGGATCCAAGAATCGTGACAATATAGAAGACGCCTAAGCATTCATGTGACAGGCAACTTTGTACCGTCCCACATAATTGACAGAATCTTCAAGAACATTCTAACCAATGCCAGTGATCATTTAACATTACTTTGGCAAGCGGATCAGAATTAAATTTATAAACAACCTTACACACGATGTAAATATATTCTAATAAATTCCGACGCTCCGACATAATATGTAAAAAAAATAATTTCTTACATGATTCAATTATTAGAATAGTGTTCCTTTTTCATTAAAATAACTCCACAAGAAACTGGTCCGGAAGCTTTGACAATGATGCCCTTTCTTTCGGATTATGTACATTACTAAATATATTTATGAATTTATTATAACAAGTTCGGGACCGGTTTTTATTCAAATTAAGGCACGTAAATGTGACCAAAATGGAATGTATAAAGACGGTTTAATTTTTATATTGTTTGTTACGAAGTTTATTCTCAAATGGATCTCTCTGATAAGCAATTTCATTCAAATGAAATCGGATTAACTCGCGCCATGTGTTACATCGATTTTAACATTTTTCCATAAACAAAATATTTTTTATTTGTATTTTGATTAAAATAATTTATAGTAAAATATTTATTTACATCTCTAAACAAATTATGTCATTCAATTATAATACAAAAAGTACTCCAAGTTAAATGACGTAAATATAACAGATATAAAAACACAATCAGAACTTTTATTATCATAAAAAAAATCGTTTTAAAGTCAGTTAATATTAAATCATTGACATATTTAAGTTTTTACGTATTATACGTGACCAAATGACGCCGGTAAACTGACAGTCGGTCATCTGACACCGTTAAAAAATAAACTGGAATGTTCTTGGCGACTAAGTCACCATGAATAAAATTTGAGGTATGAAAATAAACCGTAAAATTGTAGAAATAAGACCGATAACCTGTATAACGTAATCGCTTAAAAACGACCCGATAATTTAAGTGTACAAAGCATCTTGTTAGCGTTTGATAATTGAACGCTTCAAAGCCATATTGTGGGCTCGCCAGCTCCTGTGCGCCATTGAGATTTGAACAGTGATCGCGTATCAATTTATGTCACATCGCTGTAGATATTTTGTTCACTTTTCTTTCCAAACTACCAATTAAAATCGTCCAATCATTGCAATTCGACCCTTGTGCTTCATAACATAAGGTGCATAACCTGTTAAACTGTACAAACTCGCGTTATAAAAAAGATTTCACACAATAAATTTCGAATCAAGAATGTCATGTCCTGTGATAACTTTTTTGATAATCCTGGAATGTCGAAGTTACAATTCTTAACATTCTGTTCCATTAAAAGGATGTTATAAATCCTTTTCTTAAATCGTTCATGAATTTATTCGACGGTCCCTTTTTTGATGTCTATTTTTTTTTTAAATAAAGAAAAGCGATTGGACGATCGTAACGTTCTAAGTGGTAAATCGTTAGGCTTTGCCTTAAGAATTATCGTATATTTTACGATTTTTCTACGCATTTCTACGTTTCGTTGGAAACTTGATAGATATAAAATGAGAAGTTTATATATTCCACATTACATTGGCCACAAATAGTTCATAACAGAATACGTTATCCATTCCATTTTAGTAAATACCTTACAACAGCATGAACGCTAATTAATTTTAATAAAATAGTTTACACAGATGTGTACACTCATTACAGACTATTTCCAATTCATATATCCTCATACATCCAAGACATATTTCCAAGTACGCCAATAATTAACTAGCTAAAATCTTCAAACCGGAATAGCAGAATTACAAAAGCAATCAATGGCAACAAAGATTTTCTGCATTTGTATTGACACGTTAAAAATTAGTTCTAAAATAATATCTACCTCCGGCAAGGTAAACTCCAACTTAGAAAACAATGAATAAACAAATGTTCTTCAAAACGTTTCAACATGAACTATTGTTAATTTGATTATTCAACAGATAAGCGTAAACGTAAACATAGAATAGACAAACTTTCATTGTTTCCATACATCAGACAAAGAACCAAAAGCTCTGTGTGGGCAGTGTTCAGCAAAAAAAACCTTACATAATGTAGTGAGTGTAATGGTCTCACGTGTTGATTGAGCAATGTGTCGTACAAACGAAACTGGTTTATTTCGAGCCGTACCGGACCTCAGAAATATAAACAAATACCTTTAAACCATAGTTCACAGCTGGCCAGTCAGGCATTCAGGGCAACCACTGGACAAATATGGACGTTACTGTACTGGGAGATTATTTCATCGGTTATATTATAGACTTACATGGGAAGCGTTACACAAGCTTTAAAATTTCCATCACATATACAAAAAATAAATTTTATCGTGGCGTAATACAATATTAAATATATTAAATACATAGAAAATGGTACATACAATTTATAATATTCTACATATGTACGGATAGAAATAATTAAAACCTTTCAATAGTTAGACTCAAAATCGTGATCAGAGAAAGTGAACAGCAATCTAAATATTAATAAAAAGCACATAAGGATAAAGTATTGTAATATTTTATAACGACCAGTCAACTCTCTTAACTCTCATAACAGCCTGCTTGATCGTACTGATAATACAAAATTCGTGACATATTCTCATGTGGAATATAATGAAATCGATTAAAGAACTGATCGAATCCAATTCATTTTAAGAATTATTGGCTATTTCATTTAGGCTACAATAACTCATTTTATCTGATTATTAGAACTCGTATGACATATGGTTATTTTGAAGTACTTATTTAGTTCAACTTGTAGCTTTATAATTGCTTCACAGACTCATAGAATGCGCAATCACAGTACAAGAGACAATAAAAGCTTTGACGCCTCAAGCTCGCTATAAACATAAAATGTTTTATGTGAAATTATCGTAATACGTCCACACATAAAACACAAGGGACAAGAAGGGGCTATAAAAACGGAAAATTGTACTTACGTGCAATTTAAGTTAATGGAATTTGTAAATGAAATGTGTGAGATGCAGCATTTACATGACCGCTGTTTAAAAGCTACTCGGTAACGACTTGGTAATTTTACACCATTATATTATTTTAATTTTAATTCTATTCAATTTAATAGCACAAATTATTCGAACATTGTCTTCTTTTTCAAACAAAAGTGTAATGTAGCTTTGAATCAGGTGTATTTTCAAGTTAATTATTATCGATATTTCAAATAAATCGTGTTGTGGTTAAAGTGATTGTCATTAAATTATAATTTCATACATGTACTGCTTTTTTAATAACTTACACCTTGCTTATTTTGGCTTAAAAGAAAATATTATTTTCATTTTTTTATCGGTTATAGGCTAACACTTGACCTTGATTTCACCTGATGTTAGGTAACAATAAGGCTGTCAATTATGAAGCGTGTTCGCCCAGAATACTTCTGGTGCTCGCATGTATGACTGTCGGAACAGCAATGATGTTATGGCGGCAGATTGATATTACCACTAGATTTATCGGAGTCGTCGTTTTGACAGACCAACCCTAGATAAGATATGTCGTAACATGCGTTTGATTTTTTTATATTGACCGTGGCAGCATTGTTCTATACATATTATTGCAAAACAAGAAAAACATTACAATATAATAATGTACAAAATACTAGACACGAAAAGAAAACCATAAAAATGTGTCGGTAAATGTAGTATTATGAGTGGTAGATAGCCAGAAGGCTAAAATAAACACTACTAACATCTAGTCTCCACTATTCTCTGTGGCCCGGGAATCGTACCCAGGACACCCACGTTACAAGGCAAGTGAGTAAATCAATGCACCACGGAAGCAGTCATTTAACTCCGTCATTAAAAAAATTTACCACGAAACAAAAAAAAATTCATATTTTTATGTCCCTGTCCATTTATAATTAGAGGTGAAATTAGCTGTTATATTTTTAATACCTATTTTTTATTTTACTTACATGTTGTTTTTATAAGCTATAATAATATTACATAAAACTTTTTATATATTAAATACAGCAATAACCTTTATGATAACCCTACATATAATTTCCAAGCTATTTGATTAATTTAAGAATACTTTGTACATAAACAATACAAATACGTTAACTAGATTCACAATGCTTAGATTCGTTTTTGTGACAACATTTATAAACTAATACAGTTAGCTGCAGTAATATATCGAAAGTCACATTTAAAAAAGGGTCAAAGGGGTCAGTTCGCGTGACTCCCGTAGTAAAATTGTTTTAGCTATACTAAAACAATTACACAACGACCGTCCGTCGTATAAAAGGTCACGATGTCGACCGTGTTTAACAAACCTTAATAAGTTCTTACACTTGGATCAATCCGATTAACCGTTACTGTTACTCTATTTAAACTCACCTTATCCACTTAATTATCTTTATTAATAACGAATGCCGAGCGTTGGGAATAATTTGTAGTAATTACGATCGAATGGTTATATTTCCTTGTGGATTGAGATATCTCTTATTACTATTGCGATATGCAATTACGAAATGTTTTTTTGTTCACTACACACTCTGCTGTAATTTTTACATCGAATCAAGATGACCTACTGAGACTCTACGTTTTAAATTTGTTAGACGTTATGGCGTAGGTGTATTGTTAGAGTGTATATGTAGGAATTATCACAGGTTGCGGCTTGCCTGTAAGGCAGCCCGAAATACATATGCACCTATATAATTAAAGTTACAATGTCATGTGGTCTTTTTTATACTTTTTATCTTTGTCAGTTTCGTAAGACATTGTACCAATTATTATTGATTAATTTTATTGCACACAATTACTTTAACAATTGAAGTTATTTATGAGAGGTCGAGCACTTTTTACCATCTATAGCCAAATTGACACTGGTCATCAGGTGAAATTCAGATCAAATGTTAGTCCATAGCCGAAAAAATGATGGTTTTCGGTTTGAATGGTGATTGTGACACCTAATGCAGTACCACTTACAATTTCCTTA
The DNA here is from genome assembly GCA_018245475.1 of Pharmacophagus antenor. Lineage (NCBI taxonomy): Eukaryota > Metazoa > Arthropoda > Insecta > Lepidoptera > Papilionidae > Pharmacophagus > Pharmacophagus antenor. The sequence goes on along the minus strand of DWQX01001727.1, from coordinate 4,871 downwards.
ATATTGGTGCAGAACCGGTAATTGGTTTCGATTTGAGGGGCTACTGTATTTGTAATAGTGAAATAAGTGTAGTAATAAGACATGTTAACTTACTTTACAAAACCATAAGCGCAATAAGAAGTAAGACAATAATTATTACTGACTTACTACTTAGCTCCACTTTAGCAAATTCCTTATTTTCAATATTGTGAAAAACTGCAAATACAATAAATAATCAATTAAAAAGTGTCTATACGTGAGGAATTTTATAAGAAAAACTTTAATGTCATCCAATATGACCAGTCCTTTTTACTATGAACTAGCCAAATCCTGTCTTTTTAAATTACTCTTACCTCAAATACTCTATACAACTACATCTTGCTGTACCAAAATAATTAATACAACCGATCGTATTCACTTTGATCATAGCACTAATGACAAAGCATAACGATGTGTAAACAAGTGAACAACCATCATTGTATTTTCTTTACTTCTCCACAATGACAAGTAAAAACCGAAAATGTTGTTTGAAATCTATTAAAATGTTTTATATATAAATGTATATGATCGTTTTGGGTTAAACGTACAGATAACATCGATTTGAATTTATTTTCCGAAAATAAAATGTGTTAATTCATCTTTCACCAAATTATCTACACACAATTCAAAGTATCCAAAAGTATTCGAAGGTTCGTGATGCAAAAATTGGTTAGACAATTAGTGTTGGTTCCTAAATAGAAATATTTGATAATTGTTCTCCTTGAGTTTTTACTGTTAAGAAATAAACACAATGGTTATTTCCTAACGTGAAACATGTCTAATGTAATATTAATTGTTACAAACATATTTTACATTTTGCCGAGCTAGGAGCGGTAACGTATCGCAAAATCGATCGGGTTGCGTATTACCGCGTGTTAAACGTTTATATGAGATCGTTGCCGTTTTAGAATTTATAATGAGCTCGAGGTGAATGGCTATCATCGTCTGCGGCCGTTCTCGTCCGTTCCACACACACTTAGTGTTATGGTAATGGGGTGCCGTGACCAAAAGGGAACAACGCTTTATTATCCAGGGGTCAGGCGGAGTGACATCGTGCGCCCGCCATTTTGGCCGCCTATCCCCCGCTGTGCGCGCTAGACCTGCGTGCCATATTGGCGGATCAGTTATAGGAAAAGTTCATTTAGCTTAATAAATCTTATTTAACACTGACTTGATTTACAGTTTTGTAAAAATAGACGTCCAAAAATTAATAAATCTTTAACACTAGATTTACCGACACTTTTTATGGTTTTCTCTTCGAGTCTGTAGTAATTTTGTGCACTATTTTATTGTAATTTTTACTGTTGTCGAATAAAACGTATAGAACGATGCTGCCAGTCAGGATAAAAAAATAAAAAATCAAACGCATATTAGTATACAATTTTTTGTTATCTAGGGTTGGTTCGTCAAAATGAGGGCTCCGGTAAATCTAGTGTTAATGTTGCTGCTTCTAAATCTCCACTATTAAAATTACCACTGCATGGATGCCAACATTATAGGGGTAAAGAGTGAGACCTAACATTATGGTCTTGTGTAAACATCTTACCTAACACAAAATTATTATCAGAAGCTAATCGCTTAAAACTAGATATACGTTTCGTCGCGTTTTTAAATAACCAAAAAGAAAACTTTTGATTAAGAAATTTTTACTTGAACATGCACTTTAAAATACTTACAATGTCAAATGAATAATCTTAACAACATAAATAGCGCAAAGTGTCGGGATAATATTCCCATAATTGCTTCGCCGAAGCTTTCCAACTAACCATAATTGCAGCTCCGTCCAGAAAGTCTAATGGCATATACTCAAGGCGCACGCATAAACAAAATTAGTGCATTTGTATATTTAATTGAATTTACAGGAAGGTAGTACAGTAAACGCTTTTTATATTTCCTTTTGGAATAATAGAATACATTTTTCATAATCCTTGATGCTATTTCAACATTTTTTTTTTGTGTGTTTAGAGTATATTTGATAACTGTGCATCATAATCTAATTTTTGAATACAATAAGTGTATAGGTAAATAAAAATAGGTTGCATACTCGCAATCTATACGAACATTTTACTTCCAATAACGTGCCTGCGTTGTCGATACCTAGATACGAAGTTAGCTTTAGTCACGCAACAAGATTTAAAGTTTCATGGGGTTCACGTTATTCAAATATTTCACCTTGCTCCGACGCAGAGCGGAAACTCATGGTCGCTGAGACGCCTACAATAAATCAGGCCCCTAACCCGTTTCACAGTCCATAATCGTCATCCGCGCCATGAGGGATCTAGCTTGCAACGGCTCGAGATTTCCAACTGACGGGCCAATAAATGGACAGATGGTGATCCTGATTAATTGGTTGTGAAAGGCGCAGACACGACGTCCAGCTAGATGGATATCAAAGTTGCCAGACAACGTAACGATTGTAGGAAGTTAAATTTATTGTCTTATACTTTAATTTATTTCTAACATCGAATGGAAGCTGTCTTTCAATCAATTTAGTACCTTTTAAGTCAAATTAACTACCCGCCTAATTTCGAACCTGATCAACAAATTAATAACACAAAAATTTATTATAATAAATACAAAGAGATTGTATTACATACAGAAGAATATATTATTTAATGTAACAAAAATTTATAACATCATTTTCTGATCACCTTATTTATTGCTTATTATAGTTTTTCTAGTGAAATTCAAGTTTGAAATTGATTAATTCTTCCTAGGACGGCTTATCTTGTATGCCTAGTCGAAACACGCTCCGTGTTCTCGAGGCAGTGAACTTGTTCGTTCTCGGTGTTACTTACACAACTGTAAGAAAACAGATAAGACCCAAACGTAAAACAACTAGGTACACAGATTTACGCGTATAGATATGAGACTGGCCTAAAACCCTGGTACCTTCACGACTTTTGTCTAATTGCCTGAACATATATTTTCTTTATTACGTGCATTTCAAATTCTAATACGTGTAATAACGTCCATGGGTTTGTGACAGTATTTGTTTTTTTCGTGAAATTGCTTATATTTCGTTCATCATCATCAGTTAACAGACATGCAATGCAAAAAATGTCCAAACCTATCGGTCCTGCGTTACCACTATCCAAGTCATTTCCTGCTACCGTGAGATTGTCAGTTCACCTTGTGGAAGACCTACTATCACTTCATCTATCGGTATGATGATGCCACTCTAGGTCTTTATCACCCCATGATTAGTCAATTCTTCGAACAATGTATCTCATATTATTGGTTTTAATGCTGAGCAACCATATGGGCTATTCTGGTGGCCTCTTCTTCAAATCTACTCATTTCTAATTTGATCCCGAGCACAAACCCTCTCCATTTATATTTGCATGACTCGGGTCTTTAAAGGTTTTTTTTTTATTATTTTTTAAGACAAACTTAGTTCTAAAGTTGACACAGGCAAATATTATATCATCATAATAAGCATAAAGCAAAGGCACGAGTGAATATTACCTGCAAAGTTATAGAGAGTTAATACTTGCTGCACAGAGCATAGAAGCGATATGATTTCATAACACCATTTTCCCTTTCGCAACTCGAGTTAGGCGTTCTGGGGTATCCTTCTGCGATATAAACAATTTTAAATTGAATATGGCAGCGCTTCTACGCTGCTAAGGCAAACAAAGTTTTGATTTCAGTTTTGAATTATTGAGAGATATAAACTGGGTCGAACTAACAATCTTGTTTTAAACTCTCGCTGTATGAGGTTTTGATTTTTTATTATACATAATGTTATTAGCAAGTATTAAGAAAAAATGCAGATGGATATAAATGTATCAGTATACAAAATACAACTATTTTTGGTTAAATAATGAAATGACAACACCAAAATAACGTAGTTTGTTCTCATTTAAAGACTTAACTACAACATAACTTTCATATTGCTTTCATTATCTTAATATTAGAGCTACCAAGCGACAGGTTGTGAATGTTATTCTAGTTAGGTCTACACCGTCCTTCAAACCGAAACATGGTAAAATTGGGATTCCGTTGGATCTTAGTAAACATGCAGAGTGATCCAGCGTTTATGGTTAAAAATATTTACCACAAAATGTATAAACTACGAAATAGTATTCGAAACGCATTGGTCAGTGCAAGCAACACCCGTTCACGATTATGTCGTAAGAACCAGAGATCACCCCCCTTCGATCATATTAGAGAGAAGGGGGTAACGGGACTCAAGACCCCACCGCAAGCAATGAAACTAGTACTTAAAAAATTACACCACTAATGTGGCCCAGGAAACGGACCCCGGGATTTTCGTGTTACGAAGACGCTGTTACCCACTGCGCCAAGGTAGCTGTTAAATCTAAAAATCAATTTTTACGTTGCCAACAGGATGACGCACAAGAGGGCGCTGCTGCTGCTCGTGTTGTTAGCGTGGCCAGCGCGCGGTGGCGAGCCGGTTTTCGACCCGAGCACCCTGATGCGGCTGGTGCTGGTGCCGGCCGACGCGGCGGTGGGCGCCGTCATTTATCGCGTCCGTGCTTCGGACCCGGACTTCGATTACCCCCTGCACTTCGAACTTATCGGTATGCTTTATAAATTTACTACATTTAACCTATTAACGGCAAAATTTAGATTTAAACTATCACAGAGAATAAAGTTAAGAATTAAAAGCAAACAATGGCAAATTTATGCACTAAATATATGACAGCCTCCTTGGCGAAATGGTATAACCGCTTGCCTAGTAACGCGGAGGTCCCGCTTTCGATTCCCGAGCCACAGGAGTAGTTGATCTGGATTGTGGTAGGGTTTTTCAAAACCGCTTGTCTAGCTATACCACCCTCTATGCCAATTTGCCGCCATAATAGCATTACTGTGTCCTGCCAGTCATA
>DWQX01001726.1:0-25814 GCA_018245475.1 Pharmacophagus antenor | reverse complement strand
TGGGTCTGGTGTTGTTGGTGCATGTGGAGTTATGCGTCGAGTTGCTGGTTGAAGTGTTTGCTCTGTCTGTCCCGACCCTTGCATCGAGACTAACTAGTGCGTTCCTAGGACGCAATCTGGCAACTTCAGGGCGAAATTCGATTTGACTATATAGATATACCGCACAAAAAACGCGTATCTCACTACAATAGGTTCAACTGTATTATTTATTTTTACATGGTACATAACTGGTATCAAATGTATTAAAATAAAGTATTACTATTTTTGTTACTATCAGTCTTTGATGAAACTGTATATAGATTTTTGTTATATTAGTCACAAAAGGCTAACAAAAAAGAGAAATCTTTAAGAATTGTATTGGCATTCAGAATTTTGCAGGATCTTTATATGCAGTATAGGTATGGTCTGATGCCATTGGGGTTTCCAGGTATGTTGCAAGGCTCTTCAATAGAAGTGTCTTTTAGACAAAATACAATTTGTCATCAATAACCATCAAGTTGGATTGTGGTCAGGTGCTAGTCTATATAATGTAAAAAAAAAAAAAACTAGTGCACTCTTCAAGAGATACAAGCAAAAACTTAAATTAGTAACACCTTGTGATATAGCATAAAATAAAAACATTGAGAAATATTAGTTAACATATTTATTTATGTTAGGTTCATCTATGGCATAATTCTTGTCACAGGTAAATGAGATTGTCATAGCATATCTTGTACCTGACTTAAGTCTTTCCACATAATGTAAATTCTCAGCTCCACTAGTAAAAATGCTTAACCGTGCTTTTCTTGGTTCTATTGTTTTATTAAGTTTCTTTTCAACAAACACAAACCTACCTCCTTGAAAATCAATGCCATAGTCACTTAGGTAAAGTAATGTTGTATAATGGAATGATTTATATGTTTCCTGCAAACAAAATAAAAATAACATGAAAATTAAAGGTGGCCTTAATAAAATAGTACTTATGTTTCTCTTATGATAAACCATTCCTACAAATAGGAAGAATATTGCAAAAATAAACATGTAAAAAAAAATTTGTGCCCATTTGTATGAGGCTCTGTTCCTGAACATTGCCCATGCTCTGTACCTTTAAATTCATTATAAACTATTCATAATATCCATATTAAATAAAAGCAGAGGTTAACATATGCTTAAGCAAATTTTGTAGTTTATAGCATTAATAGTTGATTTAAAAATCAACCAGATTAATTACTATCAAAAAGTTAATAAATTGTGTAATAAAACTATTGTAATGTGCAACTCACTTTTTATAATTTATTATTTTTGTTATGCCATTTTAATGATAATTATTTGTCTACCCAAACAATTTTACTACAGGTTTTAAATTAATTTTAGTAAAATTTAAAATAACTAACAACTATATAACTTACTTTGTCTACATGAGGATGCCAGTACTCATCATGAACTGTAACAGCTTTTGCAGAGGTGATTCTTGAGAAAAATGTTGGTTGTGTTAAATAAATTTTACTAGGCAACACTCCAAAGTGATGGGCAATGGTATATTTAATTTTTTCTTTGACCACCTACATGAAATAGTTAATGACATATTTTATTTAAATATATTTTACACTATTTTGGTATATTATAAATCTCACCTTAAAGTTATTAAAATCAACCTCATTGAATAAATTTTTCATATCTTCTTTCTTATAAATATTGATGAAATATTCCTCTTTTGACAATGCCCCACTATGTAAATCTAAGATAGATGCTCCACCTAATGATCCACCATACTTCAAACCTTTTCTAGCTATATGTAGTAAATTCTCTGATTCTTCCTCAGAAATAACTTTGTCAGTGACAAACCTCTTACATTCTTTTGGTAAACACCCATCATACTTATCTAATTCTTTAATATAATCCGGAGAGCAATCCAATATTTCACCTTTTCCAGCCAGTATTTCTGATTGCTTAGCAAATGTAATTAATTTACCATCATTGGATGTAAAATAAACAACGATAAGTAGAGAAGTTATAACAACTACTCTTGAAAGTACTTTCAAAGGTATTTTAGTATTTGTAGATCTAAAAAAGGTATATAGCTTATAATAAGTTTGCTAAGGTATAGAATATTGGGTTACTTGTCAAATAACCCAATACTCTATAGAGGAAATAATATAAAACCGTATTTCTTACTGCTCATTTTTAACAATATTCAAAGGAATCTCTTTTTCATAAGAGATATCCTTTTTGTTTCTTTTCTTCAATTCAGCCATACCAAAAGTATTGTTTTCACTTTGATCAATGCTAGAAACTACAGTTCCATAAATTAAGTAATGGTCATAGTGTCTGTAATATTTTGGTTATTCAGTTGTTATCAATATGTGGTTAGAACTTTTGCAGTTGATAAGAAAGTATTTAACTTTACATACATATTTCAATTCAATTGATTGTTTAATGGCGCTTCCCATAGGATTTTGCCAACATATCACTGACAACCACTGGAAATTATAGATCATAGATATCAGACCATTACATAAAACAAAAAACAAATAATTTTTGGATTGTTATTGTGTCAGGTCGTCGGATTAAGGGTGCTGTACGAATTTTATTCCATATTTATATATTTATAATGGTAACATTTTTATTATTTTACTATATTTTTATTTAAAATAAAAAAAAACTATCAGCTTAACTATGCCATTTCAAAGTGGCTTGCACGACACCTAAGAGTGAGTCAGATTTTTAGATACTATTTTGTTTTTGACTGATGCTGCAGCTGGGTTGGCTGCTGGCTTAGAAGATGTTTGCGTTGTTAGTCTTTTTGACGACTATTACAGCTTCATCTAACATTGGTTCACGAATCCGGTGATCCGTGAGCTCACTAACTATTTTTGTCTTGTAATTTCGCATCTATGTTATTACAACTCTGCAATTTTTTTTTATTTTATGGCCTGGTAACGACGTCTTCAAGCCAAGTCTTATTTTTGTGCACTAATTTCCATTTTTTTTACGTTATATACTAGCTATAATTTATGATAGATAAACTATAGCTGTTTTTATTGTCATAGATATAAAGAAAAGGTAGTAATACCTCAAAAATCTTACATTAGTCTTGCCAAATATAACAATTCCATAAATAGTTGAGAAAGGAGATAAATGGTAAACAAGCATAGGTTTATTCAATTGTGTTTAATGAAAATAAATTCGTTCACATGAATTATTTCGATATTCTTAGTGATAATATATATAGTGATTTAACTATCAATAAAAATTATGAATTTAATCATAAAGATTCGCCTTTAACAAACATTTTTCAAAAGTAAATATTCTAAACATGTCATAATACTATCTCCATATGAACTTCACTAATAAAAAGATAAAATTAATAGGTATTTGAATACAAAATAAATTTTAGGTTAAAAACAAATAAAAATATGAATATTTTGAAATAAATATTTATGTATTAGCGATACGACTTTTATTTCACAAGAATATTTACTTAAAACTACTTTATTATACTACTTGTTCTTATTTTTATTAAAAATGGCATATGTGAACGATTCTGAAAATGGCAACATTAAAAAAAATACGACCGTTGTATGTTGATTGCATTTGCTATAATCAATTTTGTGTTAAGAATTTACTTTAAATTTTTCGTGTTTCTTTTCGTTGATTGTAATGTTGTCAAATTTGTTTATTAGGAGCAGATAACACTTGAATATTCCATTACTGTTTATTTTTGTCGCAATGTTCTTTGACGTTGATGATGAAGCTTTGGTCCAGGAAGAATTATTGCACGTCGTTGGTCGAGAGCTTTGTATGTATTTTAAATATTTAATTACATAGAGTTAATTATATGTGTACATCTATATCTTTTAATGCTATTGTAACATTTCAGTCGCTTTCACATCTAATTTTAACGAAACGTATGGTCTGAGGAGCGTTCCAACACATACAGAAGATGGCATACCAATTAGAAAGCTTTATGTTTCCAACTTACCACCAAAAGTACGTAAGTTATTAATTTCACCGTCAAGTACCATTTATTTGTTTTAAAGAATAGACTGTGCTTATTTTAGACTACGCGAACTGAACTATTTGGAGTATTTGCTCAATACGGTTTTATAAAAAGCTGTTGGTTACGTATGGGCGATAGAGGGCCTAACAAAAGTCCAGCACCGACGTATGCTTTTGTAACGTATAGTAATCCTGCAGATGCACACAAGTGAGTTACAGTTTTTACACAATTATAAAAATGTTAAAAAAAATTATTTACTGAAACTTTTGTGATATGATTGATTGATAAAAATATAAAATTTCGAAATACTGACTGTACATTAATAAACTGTAAGTTGATAAGAGTCAATTTTCAGGTATTTTTTGCTATTAATTTTTCAGTTATAGTATTTACTTATTAAGCAATTTGCTTGAAATAATGTTTAGTATGTCTAAAACCAAATAATGCCTCATGGAACATTTCAATTCTAACTTTCCTCTAAACTTCTAAATGAGATATAATTGCAGGGCTCTTCAAGCTCCTTACCATGAAAGAACTCTTCGAGGTCGTAGCCTAAGAATTTCTCCAGCTGATAGTTGGCACCAACCAGCAGAAGATTCTGATGGTCATGTCCTTTGGAGACCAAGTGGTCAAAGATCTGAAGATGAATCACTACCAAGGAGTAATGATGGTGAACAAACAAATGGTATTTTTCTCAGAATTATTAAACTCTTATTACTTGAGTATTTATTTTATTAAATAGCATATTTTGTATAATAACTTTTGTTACATAACACACATATGTTATTTCAAAAACATACTTGAGATTTTATGTTATATATAGGAGGGAGGACAGGAAAAAGTATTGAGGGGGGTGTAGATGTAGGAACCTTTTTAATTTTTCTTTTGGGAATTATTTTACAATGGACATATCAATTCCATCTTATCCATTCACATCACTACATACTTATTAGTAAAAAAAAATATACATATATTTTTAAAAATAAAGTCATTTAATCAAAAGTCAACCCTTTCCTGCCAGAATCATTAGATCTCTGTGTGTGAACCTTGGTGGGTGCATACCTAAATAGAAAAAAAAAGAGTAACTGTAGGTCACAGGCTGCGCTTACTTTATTAAACAATCTAATCAAATCTGACCTCCATTTGTAGGCAATAATGTGTGTTGCATTAGACATATAACATTTTTTCTGACATATAAATGTTCCTTTATTTGAATAATACTTGTTATGGCACATTTATAGAGATACTGACATGAATATTTTGCATAAAAGTAATAAAAATACTACTTTATAACAATATGAGGGACATGTCTTGTATAAACAACAATATAATTAAATCAAATAGTAATTTTATTACTTACTGATTCAAGCATTACATTGTGGAACTCCTTGACTAAATAAAATAAAAATTGATTTGTAAAATATTAGACATTAAGTTGACTCATGTACTGGTGACAATCTGGAGATATATAATGCCGCCGCATGACTGTCCATTGGGCGGACAAACTCGTAATATCTCCTTAGTATGCCACATATAGTGGCAAATGCGTTGAGATCACATTTTACTCATAGTATTTTTGTGATTAAATAAAGCGGAAATCAGCAAATTAGTTTTTGTTATATATTAGTCTTTTTGATGGTGTTGTTAGTTCCGCTGGGGTGATCAGTACAGTGAAATGTATGTGGCTAATACTTATGTTGTGTCCATACTCTGGAATTCAACAATTTATATTATAAATATTGTTTGTTTAACACTTGTTATAGAGATCGCTGTTGATGAGTTTCCTGACACCACTGAAACAAAAAAGGATTATAGTAGATTAGCCACAGTAAGTGTGTATGACAAAATATTTACTGCTGTTATACTTGTTAAAAATGATACTACTTAAATGTTTTGATTAGATTAACGATGAATTGCAGGATGAAGACAATGAAATTGATGCTATTGACGGGTATGACATATTGGATGTTCTTAATTCCGATTGTTTGCATCATATTTTGAGTTTTGTGCCTCTAAGAGATATGATCCGTTCAGAAAGAGTCAGCAAGAGGTGGCAGATGATGATTGAAGAATATATTTGTGGTTAGTGAATGTCTCATGAAATTTGTCTTATATCATATTATTTTAATAAATTAATGATTTTTTTACACAATTCTATGCTTTTAGGTATCCGCGTTTTCAAAACCTCATGGTGGCAACATGTACCAGTAACATTAACCACAGCTGTATTGAGGCGGGTGTTACAAAGAGTGGGTAAGACTTTACTCCGGCTCCACATAGATCACAACTGGTCGGCGCTCAACGACCGCACTGCACACACAGTTGGAAAATTCTGTCCCCATCTTGAAGAGCTGAAGGTATATATTCAATGGAAAAGTCAGTATTGGGCTCTTTATAATTAATATGATTAGTAATAGAATTCTTAAACTGATAAATGTCACTTTACTGCCAATATGAACATTTTACTGGGTATGACCTAGTGAAAAAACACAAAAGAATTAGATATAATTAAACACCATTAATATATTTCTAACTAGCCATGATATGTGATAAAGACATTGTTGGATAACTTGAGTTTGTATAATTATTATTTGCTATTGCTTAAGATTTATGTAATGTTTAAAACTCAGTGATATTTGTTGGTATATGTCATGATATGACAATTAGTTTTCTTCCTCTGTCATATCATGTTCACAATATGACAGAGAAAGTAGTTAATTAATCAAGGTATATGAATGGTTGAAAAAATGAGGTCCTCAATTCGAGAACTATGTTATTATCCTTGTTTTATGTACATCTATAACATTTTACAAAGTGGTCCAGTTGTCTTGGTGTTAAATTGGTATACATCAAAGATATTCAAAAGTTTTGAAATTCAATGTCAATGTATAAAATAAAGACTATGAGGGGTGTTCATTAAGTAGTGAGAATGACTAAGATGCAGTTATCCTTTATTAAATTCTATTTAATTTTTTAACATAGTCACCTTTCTGGAGTACACACTTGGCACATCTTTTTTCTAAACATAAAATTCCTTTACGAATAAATCCTTCGTCCTAATCCCTTAAAAATTCATGTACAGCACCAATCACTGCGTCATCATCATCAAATTTCTGACCTCAGAGGTGCTCCTTTAGCTGCGGAAAGAGACAAAAATCACTATGAGTGAGGTCCAGTGAATACGGTGGCTGCTTCATCAATTTAAAGCCAACCTCTTCAATGGCAGCCATCGCAACTTTGGACTTTTGCGCGGGGCGTGTTATCTCTGTGAAACAAAATAATTTTTGCTAGTTTTCTACGCGGTTACTCACTTATTTTATCATGTAACTTTTTATTTGTTCTGCATATGAAGACCCCGTAATAATGTTTCCATGACTGAGGTATTCAATCATTACTACTCTTTGGCTATCCTAGAAAAGAGAGCCCATCATAATCTTGCCAGCAAATGCAATTGCCTTAAATTTTTTAGGAGTTGGCGAAGACGATCTCTTCCAGGTCATAGACTGTTGTTTCGTTGCTGGATCGTGAAGATAAAGCCAGGATTCATCCATAGTTATAAATCGAGCCAAAAAGTGGTCAGGACCTTTATTTAACAAATCTAAACAGTTTTGTGAAATTCTTAGTCTGGTTTGTTCCTCCCCGTCTGTAAGCCTAGGCACCCAGCGCGCTGACACTTTTATGCTTATATCGTCGTGTATAAATATTATGGACACTTCCTATAGAAATCTTTACTTCATCAGCTATAAATTGAAGAGTAACATGGCGGCAATCGGATAAAATATTTTTTTCAACTTTTTTAACCATTTGTTCTATTACTGCTGTCGTAGGACACCGGAATACCCGTGCGCTTCTCGCCCCCGCGGATTGTCTCATAGGCGAACGATAGTTGCGGTAAAGGCCCGCGCCTGACTTCGACGATCACGTAGCTCGCCATAGAGACAGGTTAAGCCAGCATATCTGGTCAGTGTAATTAGTGGAAGAGCTCACGGATCATCGGATTCGTGAGCCAGTTCAGATGAAGCTGTAATATTCATCAAAAAGATTAACAGTGCAAACTTCTCTGAACTCAGCAGCAGCAGTATCGTAGGGCGCCCCGAGCGTGATTTTTCATTGGTGGAAAGTTCCTCCTCGCTTAAACTCAACACTCGAACGTGCAATTGTACAATATGGATGAGCATTAACACCTTGTTTCCCGCAAGTCTTGATTTATCTGCACAGTACTGAAATTTTTCATGCACAGGTATTCAATTAACGCTCGAACTTCAATTTTCTCCATTTCCGCAAATTCATTCCAACACAAACCAAGCGAACAAGTGACAAATTTTAAAATAACAAAAGAGAATCGAAAACTTTTACTTTATTAGTATAACAGATATCTGAGCTATGCCTGCCAGTATTTATATTTTTTCTTACCAAGAAGTATACATATCATTTACTGCTTAATACATACCCTTCGTACAAAAAGGAGAAAGTTCTTAAAAAGAGAAATTTCGCAAGGTAACAATTCAGCCTTGAGGGGGAGAAAATGGCAAAGATTGATTTTGTATATATGTTTTTTATTTATACAATATTTACTAATATGTTATTACAGGTGGTTGGAATGCATACAAAAAATTGGAATCCTTTGGTTTATGGATGTAAAAACCTACGAAGACTAATATTTGTTTCTTGCAATAAGGTATTATTAAAGTTTATAATATTTCCTATTAAGTTATTATAATAATAGTTTAATAAAAACAGTAGTGATTATTGGTTTAATTATGACAATCAGAATTCGAAATAGTCCGAGTCATGTAATCTATGCTCCATTGTAATCTGGTTCAGGCCGCGCCATCAAAACATTCAAAGCTTAACAGAGAGTATGTGCCTCAAGATCTGCGTCTCTTAAATGCGCTGAAACTGCTTGGGCATTGAGCATGTCAAGGTCCTAAAAGCTTAAAATTTTTAGCTGTCTGAGGAATCCAGGCAAGTTTAGTGTACCATAGTGGACTGTCGCAAGTTATTGATGATAATGATAATCAATACGCATATTTATCAAGAACGCCGTCAGTCAGTTACAGTAACACCATAATAGCTAAAAAAATCCGACACACTCCATTTTAGCACTTGGTATAAACTGAAATTAATAAATCGTAATTGGTACAAGTCTTGACATAATTGTGAACATAAACAAAAGATTACGTAACGTATTAAAATTTTCTTATGTATGTTATGATGTATCTAAGTGTTCAGTTTCATCTTACAGGCACATCATACTTGATAGTTTACTGCAAAACAAAATACAATCATTGATTTTGTAATTAGTTTATAATAGCGTTTTGTTATGGCCATAATCTATTTATGAAAATGCCTGCTGCTGGTTTGTGATATCCATAAATAAATTTTTATTTTGCAGCTTACCGATTCCAGTCTTGTACAAATAGTAAAAAGCGATTGCCCGTTAGAATACTTAGCAGTAGCCAATAACACCCATGTAACTGGCCTCTTTCTAACCGGTTCTAATATTCGCAAGATGACTGCCCTCTCATTTTACAACTGCTACAATTTGCAAGGGGCCGTTTTATGTGCAGCCATTGACTCAATGCCCAATCTCACTATACTTAGATTGGATGTATGTCTTATTACAATGTGGAAAATCATTCCACTAATATTAAGGAAAGTGCCAAAATTAGAAGAACTATCTCTTAGTGAATATACTTCCATGGAAGTTTGCATAAAACCATATGAAAATGAAACATTTTGTGAAGCTCTGTCATACTTAACTGAATTGAAAACATTGAATCTTAGTAGAAACATATACATAACCAGTTCTGTACTGAAACAAGTCGCCCGTTCTTGTATCAAGCTGGAGTCGCTTAATGTGTCCAGTTGCAACTCAAAAAAACATTTTCTCAGTCCAGGTGAATACGTTTTTGTTTTTACTAGCACACCATTCCTTGACCTGGTGGTAATACTCAATCTAACAGTAACAATGAGATACCGATAAGTATGTTTACAAAACACCACACTGCTTGTTGCTTTGAGGCAAGGGATAGTGTTTCATTACCCCAGTACCACTTCTGTCTGAATTTGTTATTATCGGATAAGTACATATTTCCTTAACCCTTTGACTAAGACCGACCGATACGCACTGATCGTACCGTACGACAAGTGTTGTTCAGTTACGATGTGTAACTTTTGCGTAGGGGTGAATTTTTGTGAAAATTTATAGACAAAAAGCTATGTCACACTAGAATATAAAAAGTATTATATATTTCTCTGAAGCAAATTAGTATTAATATCTAACAATCAGTCAAAGCTAATCTGTGCTGAATGATGATAGCCCCAGTATTCAAAGGATTAAGGATGTTAATAAATAAGAATCTTTAATTAAAAATAGTATGTTAATCTGGCCTTTTCGTGAAGACTACATTTTTTTTAATTATGTGATGCATGATATATCTTAATTATTTTAAATAATTTTAATGTTCTAATGTAACGTATTTCCGTTTTCTTCGGGTATTTATGAAGCGGATACAATTTTTTTTAGGCAATTTTTTTTGTAAAGGGGTTTCTGATGATGGTATTGCTGCCGTCTGCCGCTCCTGCGTAAATCTGAAGCATCTCGATGTGTCCTATCTTGCGGCGCTCACAGACAGCGGCTTAACTTATGCAGCACGCCTGCCATCCCTCACAACGTTGATAGTTCGAGGAAGCGCCGCTATTTCTGCCCAACCTTTAGCTCAGTGTCTCGCGGCGTGCCACGATCTTACAGTAAGTTTGTTAACAATAATAACGCAATTCGGTGAACACAGGCTACCATACCAGAAATCATAATATTTAACTAAAATATTGTTACAAACGTGGCGATCGGGATTTGGATTTAACGCCATAGACTTGTTAGAAGGTTTTAATAGGCGATGAACAGATCGCAAACATAATAAACTGTAGCGACATCACAAGGCAAATTGTAACCCGTTGAGCGCGGAGTCGTAGGTCCAAACACACTATGGTCAAACCTCAGAGTCACTCGGCGTCCCTTGGTATCGCTAAAGTCGCAGGTTTACTCGTAGTCGATCACGCTTGGCAGTTATCACACCGATAATCAGGAACTAAACTCAATCGCAGCGTCTTACCTCGCCCTTTTAATATGTCCCGACTTCGACGTTGCTACTAGGTTCCAGAAGGTTCGAGTTTTCAGTTTTACACTAGTTTAGAAAATTCCTTTTGTTTTAGCCACGTAAACAATTCCCAGTATGTATGCCATAACCGCATCTATATGGTAAAATTAAAGATCAATTTTGCTTGCACTAAGAATCTATCCTGATATTATTATTCCAAATAGCGGTGTCTCGATCGTTCAGGCTTGTTCGCGACGATATGGTACTTGTGGATTAGTTACAGAGAAGTTGTTCTCTCAATTAAAAAGAAATTGATAGCCTCAAATTCTCTTTTTTTCTCGAATCCCCATCATCATGCTTGAATCCCCATCGCCTAATATAAGGTGTAAGTGTGCTCGATGATAGAGTTGTAGGTATCTGTGTGTCCTAAGATCTCGTGTCTCTGTCAATCTACAGATTGACCACTGAAGGAGTTTTAGTGTATAGAAATCATACATAATCCTGTTTTCTCTTCAAAATGCAGGATTTCTTTTCAAGATCCCTCCTCGCCCACTATCACCTAGAAACGGTTTGCTCCATAAAGGATGTTTTAATTACTCTCTTCGAAAAATCTGTTTAGCTAAATATATAGGCGTACATATCATAGGTATATGTACTAGAGTCTGTCTAGATAGATACATACGCGATGCTTTTCCTACCCTTTGCTGTCGAATATTGATTGACGAAAGAGCTCAATCTGATCCGCCGCAGGGGTTTTTGAAGACTAGTACTGTCGAATGTTCTTTCTCTAATTGTCATAGCCTCTCATGATGGGCTTTATTGCTCACGATGAGGATTAGAGACTAGGGAAGAAAGCACGCTGTATGTTTCAGCGCGTCTTATCAGGAAAGAAATAGGGTTCCGGAGAAGAGTTAGTACTTTGCGACCGGCGCTGTCGGGGTCGTGAAGACATGTCAAAGCGTTCATCGGTTATAATCGGTGCGGTGTTTGTAACAACCTGTCCTTGTCCCCTCCAGGGCAAGTATGCGAAAGCATTTTCTTCACGTGAAACAAACAGTGATGATTATTGTAGAAAAGTACAGACTCAAAAAAAAAGCATAAAAATGTGTCGGTAAATCTAGTGCAACATCTCATCGTGTCTGAAGGCGGAATAGCGCAATGTTTTGCTGCATAAATATCTTAATTAGTACCAAATCACTATAGACAAGCGCAGGCACTTACACGCTTTAAAAAGATTTATTTTATGCATCATAGTCTTATAATCTATGATTATTCTGCTAATGGGGTCGACCAACAGCAGCTCCTATTGTGTCGATATTGTTCACTAAACAAAATTTTTAAATCGCTCTACTCTGAAATTAGGGCATATAAAAGTTTATATATTTTATAGTGTCTTCACGTTATTAGGAAATTGACGTTTGCGGAAGTGACAGCATATCGGAGGGAGTGGTGGAAGCGGCCGTAAAGGCGCTAGACATCCGTCCAAGAGCATTAGTGCTTAGAATCGCGGGCACTCCTGCGTCCCAATTTCATGTAAGTAGCTTTTAATGTACACATATGGTGGTACTGTTTGATTAGTTAAATTTTTATGTAACTCAGTATGTGAAATAGATTTATAGATTGTAGAAATAGGTATTGTAATTATATATACCTAACATTGTGCATTGAATAAAAGTAAAAATCCATGTCAAGGATATATAGAGTGACGTTACATTATCAAAAAATATCTGAAAATTTATGGTTTGTTGAGAAAATAGTTAGAAATTTTAAAAATATTGAGACGATGTTGTAAATTTGTTAAATTAAAAGAAACAAGCCTTGTCCATTATTAGCCTCCACGAGCCGCCGATATCCGATGTTAATAACTGCCGCCTAATAATATTAATACCCGCTATATCAAAAGCATATGAAAAATGTATGTATGAGACGTTAATAAACTATTTCAATACATTTGGTATTATAAAAAGTGAACATTACGGCTTCCAAAAACATAAATCTCTAAACTAAAAAAAAAATAGAAGTTATCGGGAATAACGGACCTGCAATTCAATGGATATCCATAAGCAATAAGAAATATTTCGTTAATATAAAATTAAAATAAAAGTATATCTTCGTACGTATCCGAATAAATATGGCGCCTTACAAGGCAGAGTATTAGGCTGTATTTTGATACTTTTATACATTAACGACATAATAAACATAAGTGCATTTATTTGCTGAGGATATTTCTATAATAGTAACATTTAATAAAAATAATCTTACAATCACCGATTATGAAGTTGATATTAACAATACCATAGATAAACTATTCATGATGTATGTTAATAATTTCATTTGGACAAAACCAAATAAATTGAAAATTAATCAGAGTAAATCACACTTAATATGTATCACAAAAAATTAACAAATACGTATGTGCCGTTTAACCTAATTAAAAAATGACAAATACAAAAACTACACGTATGGTCTACCATGCAAATGTGGAATAACTACCACGTTATGGCTTAATAATATGGAGAAATAGTATGTATATAAGAAGAGTATTTGTTGCACAAAAAAGTGCACCAGGTGCTTAGTACGGACTACTTACCACCTGTCCAATCATATCAGCCGCTATTTAAAAATGTTTAGTTTATTGTCGTTACAGTCCCTCTATATATTCGAAATATGTGTACGTGTTTAAAAAGAAAGGATTCTTTTAAACTGTTAAAGTTCGCAATCTGCGCTATCGTCGAGATCCTTTTAGGCTAATCTGAATGATATTCCTAGATTAAATAAATATAAGAAAATCTGCTTTCCAAATTTTCTTTAAAAACTCGTTTAAAAATCAATGTATACGTTTCTATAACAAATTGTAAAAATATGTAATTTATTTACCCATTTCATAAATGTAAATGTTTTTAGAAAAGCATTTTTTGCAAAAAAAAAATTGCTTACATATTTATTTAAAATATGATTTTTTTTGGAAATAAATCGCTCTTTTTAAATAGTGCACACTGTTTTTCTCGACTTGTAAATAATATCAGGAAAAATAAAAAAGATAAAAGCCCTCTCTTAACCATTTGAACTTGAGAGGTGGTTCACTTACCACGCGATATATAACCCCGTAATTCGAATTCTGAGTATTGATCAACAAAAGTAACCTATCGTTTGCAGTGTTAAAATATAAACATTTTATACGATAAACTTGTGTACATAATCATAAAATAGTAAACCTAGAATGTGGGTAAAATCGGTATTATATGTCTCATTTCGATTACTTGTTCGCGTGAAAATATACTCTCGAGTGCAAAAGGTTAATTTCTTGTCACTCAGAGGAAAGTGCGTTGCGAATTGACAGTGATTAAACGATTAAGTGATAGTACTTATCTTATTTAATGAAGATTTTTTTTAGTTGAAATAATCGTCGTTTAGAAAAAGTAATTTTAATTCAACAACAGAAGTTGAAAACTGAAGATGTTAATGTAAGCTTAAAATTTTTAGCACGAATTTCCAAAGCACAAGTTGTTGACAGTAAACATCGACGAAGACCGCAGCAACCCGCACCTACGGCCCGACTTTGTGGATCGTATTTTAGATGACAGTTCTGAGGACTCGTTTGATGACATCTATGACCAGGATGACTTCGACGACATTCTTGGTAAGAAATTTTTCTACCCTGTTTATATTTAAGTAATTATCAAAAATGATATCTAGAGTTTAAGTGTTCTTGGATTTCACTCAGACCTCTCTTCAAACTTACTACATATAAGTGTGATCTGTGAAGAAAAAAAATGTGGACAAGATGAACAAAAAATGGATAAGAATCATTTTGGCTGTTTTTTGTACTGTTAATAAATTTGTAGTTTGGAAATATACATCAATTCCTTGGTACAGACGTCAAATAGTATAAAGTTTTAATTAAAAACAATGCTTCCAGTTTTGTTTAAAACTGTGTTTTTATTTCTAACTGAACTCTACACACATTGTTCTGCCAGTTTTTATATTTCCATTGTAATCTAATAATAATTTTTACAGATACATATATTTGCACCTACTTTGATCATTACTTCTGTGGTTATTTTTTTATTAAAACCTATTAGTGAGGGCTGACATAGCAATATATGGCTTTAAGCCTCTAAAAAATAACATAGTAGTCACAATAATGAACACAACAAAAGAATCTTGGCTAAGACACCAGTCTTAATCAAAATTCTTAATGTTTATACATGGAAAAGCCTTGTACCGTTTACCTTTCTTGATAGACTTTAATCTTAATTATAAATCGCTAAGAAGATAGGAACTTGTAGATATAATTGAAAACTGTTATAACTAATTTTGAAAAATTATTTATAGAAGATGACTATGTGGATGATGAGTTGGATGACTATGGAGCCATATTGCGCCTGGGGATGGGTCCTCCAGACATCATGATGTTGTGAGACTTTCTACGCCGCCCATACTACCGCGAAAACAGTTGGTCCGCTATTGTGTTATTCATACTCCTATTAAATTTACTCACATTAGTGAAAGTTCTAATTATTAGTGGCACCGTTACATCATCAGGTTTTGTTGACTTTGTTATTAGATGTCCATTTATTATTGCAATAGTGTTTTATTTTCTTTTTAAATAATGATTCCAGCAACAAGTTCATATTTTTTAAGTTGCATGTTATATGCTAAAAACTATAAATTAATGTGCTTATATGTTAATCATAGTCTTAATATCGAAACCAGAGCGGGGTTTGTAAATTATTTTCTTGTAAGGTGATTGTTGTATTATCTGTGATGGAGTGTTTATCATAACACAAAATGTTAATTGGTTTTTAGTCACTGTTGTTTATTTTGTAACTCTGTATATTATTATAATAATTCACTCTGTATTGTATTTATAAGTGTGATGTGCAACATGATGTGATAGACTTAAAATATTCCTGTACTTTTTCTGAAAAATGTTACTTTGTATGAAAAAATGTTGAAGACATAGTGAATTTTTAAAATATTACTGTTATATATTTATGCAAGCAAATGAATGAGACATTACTTCTTTAGTCTACAAGGCAATGAGATCTTTAATTTGAAATTCTATAAACACAGTCTGCATTTTTGAATATTTCTTTGTTTTCATTCAAATACACAAGTTATAAGTTAAGAACATTTTATAAGCGACTGCATTCGCTATTTCGAAAATTTATTATGTACTTGTAACTGATTTTAACATTGTTTAGGGTGTTTAACAGAATTTGTTTTTTAAGAAGATAATAAATAGTCTTCATTAATGATTTAACACTTGCTGAAAAATCTTTTTTTTTTTTTTATATAATACCAATGTATCACATGTAATCAAATTCTTAATTTAATAATTTTTTATAAAATCAATGATTGTATACTTTTTTAAATATTTTTTTAAGTCTGGAGGTTCACATTTATTTGGGGTCTAATGGAACTCATTTTGTTAAAATTATATACAGATTTGTTTGAAGTAAACAAATATTTTATTCTTACTTTTATAGTTGATGCGGTCTTTTTCGTATTTACCCTTAACTCTTATAAATTCAGCTTTGAAAATTTCTTGCTTCCTAAAATTATTATGACGAGGAGTATGTAACAATGATGTCAAATAACAATTTTTTTTTAAAAGGTGACTGTTCTTTTCCCTTGTAATGGTATTTAACAATGTTTAATTGCGGAGAATGTGTTTTTTTTTTGTTACATTTTTAACAAAGCAAATGAATAGTTTTCAATGCTATAAGTGTTTATAGAAGTATATACTGTATATTTTCAGGATTCACTTAGTGGTGATTTTTGTTTTTAGATTTGTTTTTTAGGATAAACTACTTGCATAAAATGATTTGTGAAATATTCTTAGTTTTTATAAATCTAATTATAACATCATTAATAAGAAACAAAAGGCTCCTGAAATAAAAAAAAATATCTTTTAATACTGAATGCTACTTATTTTATTTCAGAATAAAAACTAAATGTAATAGCATATTTTATACCTGAAGTAGTCTGACTGGGTTATTCTATAGATTTAGTTTATCTAGCTTGTTATAAGTACAAGCATTTGATGATTCAATGTAACTTTGTGTTAATTTACTCTTGTCTCTTCATGGTACACTAAACAATAGGATAGGGAGTATATAAGAGTGATTTTAATATCGAAGGCTAGAAATTCGTTTGACCCATTGATTCACGCGACGAACGTATGCTCCAAATCGTACGTAAAAAGTTAGAAACAATATTATCAACAATTTTAAAAGGATAAACTGGGTAATTTATTTTTATTTCAACAAAGGTGTACTTGTAATGAAAAAAAAATTAGTCACGCTATATACTAATTTTGAGGTAATTACGAACTACAAGCACAATATATACAAAGATTTTCTGCTTAGCAAAACGTGACGTTATAATTTTTCATTGTATAGTAGTGTGGTTGATTATAATTAAATTCAATACTAACTGAATCGATATTTCATAGATTTAGTTTTAATATTAGTATTTAAAATTGTTCTTAAATTTGTTTATCAGCTTTTTTATTGCAATGCCTATCCTTTTACTAAATACCATTTTCATGACTTTATATTCCTTAAATTTGTGTTAATATTATATTTTTTTTCTAGCGATGGCGCTGCAAGTTAAATTGAACATACCGTCAACATCTGTTTTTATACAATGCTTTTAATATACTAAAATATTTAATTAAATCTTCTAACAATAAATGGATTGTATAAAATATTCAAAAGTTACATGAAAAAAGTAATGTAATAGGTGTCTTTCCTCTGTATCAAACCGCTCACCATAACACATTTAGCTCACAGCTTCTTGTGGAAGTAAAGAGTTTTGAAAACAGTCTTTTTAACAGGTGATTTCCTTTGCATTGAATTATTACTACTCTAGCAAGATTGTATAACTCCGGGAGGTACATCTACTATCTTGGCTTGTAATCATTTGGCCGGCGGTAATAAATATTCTTTGATTATTACAATGTTTCCGACACTTGGTCGTGGTACTTGGATTTGTCATTTATATCATACCACTGATCTAATAATCCGCGTGTCATTTACGCCAAAAATCCTGTCATTCGCTCAATCATTTGCTATCTAGAAAGGAGGTGGAATGTTTTTTTGTTCTTAATTAATATTACGAACAATAATAAGTGATTCACACACTAAGAAGTGGCCTATTGTTAGCAGACAGAGTTTTGGTGTAGTACCTAAAAGACAAGGCGAGAATTTACACAAGCTTCGCTTTGCGATAAGTGTCGCCAGTTCCTCTTATATCAGTAATGTTATTCTGTTAATCTTTTGCAAATGTCTTTTAGCTGACGCACACTTGCTTCCTACAGCCCACTATAATTTGGTATTTATGTAAAGTGCCATTATTACTCAATAATTCAGGTATTTCACAAGCCATGTTATCTTTTCCCGAATCGAACAATACCTTTAAGTTCATCATTAATTCTTTCATCTACAAGTAAATCTATTCACAGTGAATCAATTGACCATTTGTATACTTCCTTCGGCCAAAATCATTTAGAACCCTTCCATCATAGTTTTCGTGTATCAGCTTAACCCTTTCAGTACTAAATTATTTGGAGACTTTTATGCATATATAAAGGATTTATTTTGTTGCGATCTGGATTAATATGTAGGAGGAATACATTTTATTTGGGATATACTTATATAACAAAATAGAAATATTTATAAAGAACAAGAACTTAGTCTAATAATTTTGTACCGTGTTGTATTTTTCAAAACATGTCGGTAAATGCAAAGGTATCTGGCACTGTTTGCATTGCCAAGTGGTTTCTTTTCTTATTTTATGTTTATTATATACGCGGCACCGTTTTGTAGGGCGTTTCTTTAATTCTATTGCCGGAATATTCTCCGGAAAATGAACCCAATTTTCGCTGTCTTAAAATAAATTTTTAATTCAGACATCTTAGAATAGCGTAACAAAAAAAACAGGGTTAAAATAATAATTATTTGCAACTGTAAGATATCGAAAACAAAGGTTAGGCAATTGTTGTTGGTCACCGCTCGGCCCTTGTTAAGCATCCAACAAAGAAACGGGAGGTGCGAGAGGCCGTGGTCTATCTGTGGACAGACACGGCCTCTGCGCAGTATGGATGCCGCACCTTCGACGCCCTCGGTCCAATTATCGAAGCGTGGGAGGAGGGGTCACTTTTTGTTTGGTGCAAGTGCTGACTAGACATAGGCGTTTCGACGAATACTTGTAACGAATCGGGGGAGGTGTACCCGTCGTGTCATCATTACGGCGCGGTCAGACTCGATGCAGAATACCTTCAAAACATTTGAAAGGTGGAAGGAGCAGTTCCGAGTCTTGTGCGCAGTTATCTACCAGGACATCGCTGCCGAGCGTGCTCAGTGCCATGCGCGGCGGCGTGGAAAGTCAGTGCCTCTTGCAAGGAACTGGTGTTGCGGAAAGAGGCGGTAGAGCGGTGTAGGGAGGACGATTCCTCCCAACCACCACTGTCTTCGGCAGGGGGTAGCCCCTCACTCCTCTCTCTGTCCCCCGACAGAGGTCGAGACGGTGCGTAATGTATTCCCTACGTATATGACCGTGCGTAGTGTAGGATCTCAATTGATTACAAGTAAGTCAAAGTTTATTTATATTTCATACAACCCTCATTTTCAAAAAGTTCATCATCCCAGCAACCACAAAAGCACAACTTTTGGATC
Organism: Pharmacophagus antenor; assembly: GCA_018245475.1. NCBI lineage: Eukaryota > Metazoa > Arthropoda > Insecta > Lepidoptera > Papilionidae > Pharmacophagus > Pharmacophagus antenor. Next base: position 6,051 of record DWQX01001726.1, on the reverse strand, counting down.
ATAATTTTAGCTACTATTAATACAATAACCAGCCAAAGGGATCTAATAATATTGCGATATTAGAATTTCAAACTGTGTAACTTCTTGTACTTTAACAGTAACCTTACACATGTCCTTTCTGACACATGACAGACCAAGTAATTTTATAAATTCTATTTTTTTTTTGTAATGTTTTGTTTCTATGACCCAAAACTTTCGTAATAAGGCATTGTCTTTTTGTATAAATAAGCTTGTTCTTTGCAAGGTTTGTATAAGTCTTCCCAGAAAGAAGTTATCATAGCAAAGTTTTTGGCGCTATTAAACCGTTTTGAAGTTTTTTCTATTATTTTGCATAAAACTTCCGTTCGAAGTAACAAGTAAATTTTACTCTATTGACAACATGTAGGATCTGCAAAGTTCATGCCCTTTATTTCTGTCCAATAAACTTGAGTTCTCTTTGAAGGAAAATTTTTAATGAAATTGGCTTCATCACGTAGGCAACCACATTTAGTAGTAAATTTGTTTTCATTAAAAGAGGCATGAGGCATTTTGGTGGACGATGTTACTCGCATCCGTATGACCTACTTAAACGTGGGTAGTGCTATTCACCTTGTAGTTGATAATAATCCTTCCTTCTACTCTTAATATTCGACAATTTGTTTCACTTTTTTTCAACCTCAATTAGCCAATTAGCTAATTGAGATTTAAAAAACTCTCGGAGTGACGAATAAAGACTTTGACCCTTGCTCTACTTAAGCAAGGAAGATATAACATCAATTATGGCCGTCGCTAATAGAACTTGCCTGTTATTTTCTCTCTTTGAATATACATACATATATGAGTGTGTCTGAGTGTTAGGTATTTGTAGATAATATTATTTTTTTCTTTTTCAAAATTAATTTTTCACCTACCTTTACATTCTCAACACACCTTGGGTTTACTGAAAAAATGTGCCATTTGGGCATTAAGTACATCCTGTGTATTCTCTAATAATAAAGAATAAAATAATAAATAGAATGGTGTCAAATTCTACAAGATCTTTTTTTTGCATCGTAACACACTATGATTTGTTGTAAGACAATTAAAGCACAAGTTACCCATTCTTTACAGTTACGTCAATCTTCTACAGGTAGCTTCACAATTTTTTTTCAATTAATAATAAAATGAAATCCGCTCCAAAAGGCAAATGAGATTGGTATTTAGCCGTTCACGTTGGATTCTCTACTTGTTAAAGGGTGTAACGATTTTTGTGTATGTCTCCTCTTTAGTTGATTGCGTTTGAGAGGACAGGGCAATAAGTTCTAGAGTGCGAAATTTTGATTCAAATTTTTTTTCAATTCTTCCCATGATGGCAACTGGTCTGTTTCTCCGTCCTAGGCATACTCTTCGCATTATTTGTATGTTTGTATATATACCTATATATCAAAACTTCTGGGCGGCGAAATATGAAATCATGAGGTCCCAAGACGTTATAGATATTCCTAAATTATTTAAACATTCTGTTATTGTATCCTTCTAAATTTTAATATGTTGAAACTTTAATGTGACGATTGGTTATTAATCATTAATAATATATATATACCTGTGAATATTAATTATAAACAATGAACCATATTCTTGGGAAGATTAGTAGAATATAACTCTTTTCGAAATTTGTTTAAGTCCTTTCATTACGCAAGAACCCAAATCATAACTTAACATCACACTCACCCATGTGGATATTTATTATGAGCAATGAATTATTATTTTTGTGGAAGGTATGACTAATAGAAAATTATTTAAGTACTCTCTATTATGCTCGAACCACGTTGATAATCAAGCATTCATTTTGTATAAATATTTCTTCACGACTGATCAAAAATTACACAAGAGTTGTACAAAAGGCTAGAGAGCTCTTTCAGAATACATATATGAGACTTAGTTACTATTTATGTCTTTTAACTGCACAAAAACCTTAATTGTAACATAGTATAGTATACCACGTCTCCCGAAAATCTACTCACAGTAAACAATGAATAAATTATAATATTCAAGTAATCAGAACTCTAATGGAACTCTATAAGAGACCTCTTATTATCAACTGCAATCTTTGTACCACCTAGAAGAGCAAATTATTGGATCTCCCGGCATCACTATTTTGTGGAAATTATTGTTATTTTGATTTATTAGCAGTCATAATTATTTTAACCCGACGGAACTTTGTACAAGATAAGTATAAGAGTAGAACTTTCTTAATTTCGCTACTAGTACCCTCAAAATTGTGAAATTCCATGAGATGCTCGTCTGATTTGCGAAGTCACAATTTCAGTTATTTGTAACACATTTTCGGTAATAAAATCTAAGGAGTTATTGATAAATTTTATCTAGAACCGAGGAACTATGTGGGATACGAGGTAGTACTCCATTTATTTGTGAGATTCTAAATATTAATTAATATTAATTAACTTAGATATCGTATTCTTTTTCTGATGAAATATTCTTTTTAGAAGTGAAGTTATAATTTATTTTTTGTTTTTTGTTACATGTTTCTAATAAATCCCATGCTTGAGTGTAATTATCAGCAGTTATTTGAACGTAATATTAACTGCTTTCCACCAACACTTGTAATTCATTTTCTGCACACTTGATAAGGAGACGTTGTTATGGCCTAGTGACGTAAATAATCATCATACGTAGAAAACTCTTCGTACTTGTCTAAGAAAGTTAGTAGTTGGATTATCGACAGTTTTGCTCAGTTGTCATCTTGAATAGTCAAAACTAACAAAAACTTTTATAAGTTTCACTAAGCACATGTTTTTATTCATTCAACAGAGAAACTCTTGTTCGCTTGAGTCGGCGGAAGCTATATACTAATTAGCGTATGATTCAGCTAGTAATCGACCATATACCTATTACTTTAAGGTTGAATAATGCTTGTAGAAGTGCACTTAAAAATCAAAATAACTCTTGTCTGCCCAGCAATCGCTCCTCGGTTTATGGCACATAATAAATGAATTTAACAGCATTAGTTTTCAGATTATTAAGTACGAGAAAAACCTAAGCATGGGAAACCTTCATTTTTCTGCGTTATAATCAACCTAAACGTTTCAAAATATCCTTTCAGTAGTTTTTTTACGTGATCGACGGTCGAAACTATGGTAAAAAATCCAAAAATATTTTTTTCTCTTCTATATCGTCAAAATAGTATTTTAGAAAAAATTTTCAACAAATGTTTAATGAACAAATTTGTTTGGTTTAATATTTTTTTATAAGTAAAATATAAATCTTTGTTGTATAAAAAAAAGAAAATAAAATACACATAAAAAACAAATTGAAAAGAAAGTAACAGTTACAAATAGAGGGAAGTAAAAGAATACATTACCAATGCAAAAAGCAGTCTTACTACTGAAAGAAGCCTGTTCCAGAAAACCTTAGGATGGACATATCGGTTTCAGAGTTAAATGCGGTGTATAAGTATATATATAAAAAAAAGGAAATATCTTATCCAGCATACACAAATACGTACATAAACATAGATTTATAGACATATATATACATAAAGGTGTCTCAGAATGTCTTCGTTTTTAGATGTTAAATAAAAAACAACAATATCAATTAAAAAAAGGGGGTGGGTGCATAAAAAGTGACATCTAATTTAAAGAGCTCTGTTATTGAAATTAATAATATAATTGCAGTACTAACAAGCAATTTTTCCAGAAATTTAGTCTCTAAAAACATACTTTGATATTATATATATTATACATTCATATTATAGTTTATTAATGTGGTGATTTTTTCAATTCTTTATCCTCAAATTGTCCCAGTGATAACAGTGTACATTATTTTTTGTTTTCTTGTTTTGTCTCTACAATCGTTATGGATAATATTACTAGTGTTAGCAATCTTCACAAGGAACTGGAAGTTAGTTGGACACAAAAAATGGCAGAATTTGAAGACCATTTGAAAGCTGCTATGTTTCCTAACAACCCGACAATTATGTATAAAATATATGATAAAACACATTTGTGAGTACAATGTGATGTAATTAGCTTGGTACCCAACACTGAACTGACTTATACAATAAGTGTTCACATATTACCCTCCTTCACTATACTTTATTAACTAACAAAGTAAAAGAGTAAAGTACCTACATTAAACATAACACCGACAGTGGGTTAGTAAAGCAATGATTTTTATTCATTTAAAGAGCTTGTGAGCAATATGTTAAGCCTTCTTCAACAACAGGAAAGTAGTTGCTACAATGTCATTGATGACATTGACATGAGGCAGCGGCAGAATATACTTTTACTTAGTGGTGTTGAGGAAGACACCAATATCAACCTCCAGGATGAAGTCACTAGTATTTTACCTAATAAAATGGGTTTAAAACATATTCAAAGTTCTTCTTTTAAGCAATGTCATCAGTTAGATCCTTGGGGAAGTAATTATATTCAGGCAGTTCTTGTACATTTTCTTGAACACAACATCAAGTCCGAAGCATGGAAATCCAAGTCAAAACTATGTGGGACATCAATTACATTCTCTGAGTATCTCACCAAGACACGCTTAAGTATTTATAAAAAGGCCCGTAAACACTGGGTTCAGACAGGTGTGGACCCTTGATGGTATTATATATGTAAAACTCCCTGGTAATAACCGTGCAAAGTTATCCACAAAAGAGGATTACAATAAACTTATTAAAAAGTGGCCGGCGGTAGCTTCTACAGAAACCACTAGCTCTGCTTCTACGGAAAGTAAAGTCACTTCAAAGTCTCGTGGACAGCAGGGATAGCTCAGTAGTAGACAAGGAAGAACTGAATTGCCAAGCAATGATACCAAGAGAACCCGTCGACATGTCACAAAAAAATGATTATTTTGTTTAGCTGTAAATAGCTATCTTTCGCAAAACGCACAGCTTGGTAATTTTTGTATAAATAATTCTATCTTTTGATGAGAACTTAATAAAATACATTTGTTTTATTGTATATATATAGTAGAGAAGTATAGATGGTGGTTATGAATATCGTAATACTTTTTAACCTTGTCATCATCATAAAATGTCATTCATATACAAGGAGTTGTAGTTCATGGAGATGAACATATCGTTAATCTATGATTTAAAACTTAGGACTACATGATAAACAGTATTTGTTTACTTGGCAAAATTGACATAGGCAAATTATGTCAAAGTTTTAATGTAGTGCGTTCACGCAACACGTTTTAAAAATTCCAATAACTTTAGGTCTATCAGAATCTGATGGCAAAAAGGGAAAATAGAAATTGTCGCTAGCAATACTGGAGAAATTTGAGTAAAACGTTTTGATACTTTTTTTCCCTTATAGCGGTGGATTCTGTGTGTGATACATGTAAATATAAAAATTTATCCAATGATCAAGGATAATTTTTAAAAAGCTTACTGTGGGGAATGTGGGGTTCGAAATTTAGATGAAAACTCCAATTACTCTGTTCATTAGTTTATTAATTAATTATAGGCTATCGGAACTTGAAAATGGTTCCAAACACTGCACATCCATAAAAAGTCTTCATTGGATGAAAAAGACGAGGAAGACGCAGTATTTATGATAAACCTTTCCTCCTGCATCTCAATTAATTGATCTTCATAGACCCATGGACCCCTATTTGAGAGAAAGCTTCTTCTGTTAAAGATTTTATATCACTTGCAGGTCTGTTGATGGTTTTACCCTCAACTTTTTGTTTCATTATTCCCCAGATTATTCTATGGGATTTAACGTACAATGATATGGAGGAGGGAGCCTCAAGACTTCATTGCCGTGTGATTTTAAAATCACATGTATCTGATATTTAGGTTCAGACTTATCAATTTTCACTGCTTCCAGTAATTGACATTTACGCCAATTATCGTCGTAAGGGATATTGTTTGATTGAAGCCATTCTTTATAACAGCAATACGGTCAGTTTGTTTAATTGTACAGAATGGTATTTGGCGTTGTCCATGACTATAAGAGGTTTTGTAAGGTTGGGAATCAACTTCTACGTAACCCATTTTGTAAAGTTATCTTTATTCATATCGTGGTGGTAGTCAGCAAATGTACACTTCGACCTATATATATA
>DWQX01001725.1:0-25823 GCA_018245475.1 Pharmacophagus antenor | reverse complement strand
TGTAAAGCAAGCCTTCGTGCCATACCTTGTCGAACGCCTTCTCGACATCGAAGAAGATGGCGAGTGTTTGGAGGGATAGCTTACGCGAGAAGCCTGCGAGTACGTGTTCGACCAGTCTGTGGACTTGTCGGACACAGCAGTGACCTTGACTGAAACGCTCTCAATTATAACATCTTCATAAGGTTTTTTGATATTATTATGTAGTCCGACTAAAAATAATAATAAAATACAGTTATTTGTCACCGACAAAATTACTTGACGAGATAATGAAAATAAATCATAGCAATAAAACTTTTATGTACATTAAGTTTCTCGGAATTTTTATATTATTCGACAATTAGGTCCATAAATATTATGTGTTGTGTTTGGCTGAGAAATGACAATATAGATTTCCCTTACGACATTACTTGTTAAAAATGGAACACATCAGGTCTTTCATTTTTCATTTTACAATGTGCCATCTAAACTCAGTCTATATTTATTAGCAATTTTACTTTTGTGATTAAGTATATGTTTAGTGAAGAACGTCACTTGATACACCAACAAAAGAACCTTTTCAATACAGCGCTAAATATACTATCAGGAGTTTTTACAGACTGTCTTCAATCAATAATAATTTTAAATGAACGACAAGCATTTTACATCTAAATTTGTTCTACGTAGTGAGATACTACACCTTGAACAGTAAATTTTTTACCACTACCTACTACTACACCAGTGAACCAAAAAGCTAATACGAAAGGAACCAAAGTGATGCAATGTAAACATCCTAATTAACATTATTTTGTTATGAGTAGGCGTATGACAGATAGACGTTTTACTCATCTTTTCATTCCTTTTGTTTCCTTATTCATCATGAAGATCGCATCATTGGCAATTATTACATAAAAAAATTATAAAAAAAAATTGTTTCCAATATTTCAAATGATGTGAAAGGCATTTTATTCTTATTAATTACGTTTTCAGTAAAAGTCCAATAGGTTCTGCTGATTCTTTGAAAAAAAAATCGCATGCCTATCTATTATTTGATTTTGTTTTTAAGTCTTACGGTCTAAAATTACTTTAACCGCCTGATAGAAGGAAACCCTATATTTAAACGAATTGGCTAATTATTGTTCATGGAAAACCTAATAGTAAATTATTGTTAATAACTTGTGTGTATTACAAATTATAAATAAATTTTATTTATTAGACTTTTGTTAACTTATTGACTTGTATTTATAAACTTGTATTTTTAATAAGAATGAATGTTGATAACAATATTATTCAAATGTTACGAAAGTACGTAGTTTTAATTAGTTAAATGTACAATTGTTTTTAATTAAAGAGTGATTCATTATTTAATTATTAGGAAATAAGAACTTTTTATTCAGGTATTTTTATTATAAAAAAGTCAATCAGGTTGTTTACACATCTTTTCTTACTGGAGTGTCAAAACTAAAGAAGCTCTCTGAAAAACAAAAAAAAAAATATTTTTATACATTTCTCGTTTTCGAACTAATATTAAACATAATTTTTTGTTGTTATTCCATTAAAATTATTTAATGAAATTTGTAGATTATCAGTTTCAGTAATTAAAATTTACAAATGAAAAATCTATAAATTCTTGATTAAACGCATTTAAGTTATTAATTTTTTTTAAGTAAGATAAATCAAAACATAATTATGGTGCACTTTGTAAAGAGTTGTCACGTAAAATGAAGATACAAACGCAATAGACGAAATCTTTATTCTAAACAATTAAATCACCAATTTAAACTTAATTTTTGTTGTATCGTTGGCAACATTGTTTCGCGCCAATTTTACTATCATGGGCATCAAGAATAGTGCACTGAAGTCGTAATTATATTTGGTCTTGTACTAAAATTTAGATAATATTTTTATAAATGTCAACTTCTTTTTGCTTAAACAAATAGTTTTATAACAAGTTATTAAAGTTTTTAACTATTTCATAAGATTTTAAACAAAAACTGATTTATTAAGATGTCGTTTTCAGATCAAGTTAGTTTAAAATTCACACGTCTCAGTGAAAATGCATCCCCACCGGTTAAGGGCTCGGAGAAGGCTGCAGGATTCGATTTAAAAAGGTACAATTATTAGTCTAAACTGTGGTAGGTTACAAATGAAAAAACTGTTATAATAACTATTGATAAAACTTAAAATATGTTTTCTTTTAGTGCTTATGATTATACGATACCTGCTCATGGAAAAGAACTTGTGAAAACAGATTTGCAAATAGAATTGCCTTTTGGGTGCTATGGGCGTGTGGCCCCACGTTCCGGTTTAGCCCTTAAAAACTTCATAGATGTTGGTGGTAAGGGAAATAATGTACATTTAGATTGTTCATTTTGTTTCAAATATTTTACCTCAAAATTTTGTATTTACTGATTGACATTGTCTAAACATTTGGTTACTTTATTGAGGTCATTATCATACCTCTGTGAAATGTGCATTTGACTAGAAAATAACGCAAATTCTATAAGTATCTTTGGTGGAGATAATAGTGTTAACACAATGCTAGCTTAGTTATTTCAGTACATTCGTTATAATGTTCATTTTATTAAGATTTTATTCATTTAGGGTTGAATAAGAATCTGTCTAGATTCTTTGATGAATACACCTTCACCATATTCATCTAGCTTAGAGATACAAATAAAATAAAATATGGTAAATACACATACACAAGTTTAAGCAATCATATCTAGACAGCTGTATTACCTATAAACAAATTAAAATGCTTTACTCCAATGAATACTACATACTACAATATTACATCTCACAATAACAGATGTCTTTGTTGTATATTTTTTGTTTTAAAATTTTGTTACTTTTACTTTTCCATTTAAATTTACAGCAGGTGTCATAGATGAAGATTATCGTGGGAATGTTGGGGTAGTGATCTTTAATCATTCAAATCGGGATTTTGTAGTAAAAAAGGGAGATAGAATTGCACAACTGATTTGTGAAAGAATTTACTACCCAGTTTTAGAGGAAGTGACTATGCTATCAGAGACAAAAAGATCTGATGGAGGATTTGGTTCTACTGGAACACAATAGCTTTTTAGTGTTTATATTAAGTATGATTATAACTTTTCCAATTGTTAATATTTTTGTAAGATATAAAGTAAACAAAAGTGTGTAGTGTATGCATGTGATTTGATCCATTGATGCTTTTTATTTCCCCAATTTTCACATTAATTCGCCCCATATAGGATTAAACATTTTTTAAATAATGTAAATTTGTGAACTGCTAAATAACAGGTGTTGCTTTTTTTAGATGAAGAAAAATATAATGGTATGTGATTACCATCGAAGATAGATGTAGATCATGGAAATTTTGTTGTAATACCTTTATAGCTGTGTATGTAGTTTATATTAAACATTCCATCATAGTGTTCCTGTTTTAGTTTTAAAAAAGATTTCATTATCAAAATCAAAAAATCCAAAAATATTTTTGTTAATCTTTCTTTATTAAAATATAAAATAACAACATTTATTATATTTTTATTTACATCTAATTAAAAATCAGGATAAATTATCGTTTTCAAAGTTTTCCATAACACTTGTAAATAAAAGTGTCTCCAAACGGTGGCCTTCATCAACCGAATTAACATCTTTATTTCTTTTTAAGAAAGGCCTCAGTAAACTGGTTAATTTGTTGTCGTAATTTATGTCAAAGTGTACTTCTGCTTTTTCAACTTGTCTCTCTATTTTATCTATACTTTGTTGCAATGTCATTACTACTTCGTTCAACGTAATAATTTTTCTTGAAAGAATAGTTATCTCGGTTCTGTACTTATTAATATCTTCAAATACAGCTGAATTGCAATTACTATTTTTTAATTTGATTATGTGTACAACACTAGTTAATTCTTCTAACCGTGTTATCATGTTATCAATCACATCCTGGACGGTTTGAAATCCATTAGCAACATCTACTTTAAAATATGCCGCGTAATCATTGGCCAATCGTTCTAACATTTTATATTCCATATTCAGTTTATGCAGTTCCAAAATCTGGAAATAAATATTCTAAAATACTTGCTAAACAATCAATTGCATCTGTCACAAGTTTTGACAGTCCTAAAAAAGAAGAAGGAAAACGACGATAAACTTTTATAAACAGTTCCATAATAACTACAGACTACTTACTTATGATTTCATGTAGAGTAAACTAATATCACTTGTCCATGCTTATGAAATAATTCTTTTGCAACATGAACCATGACACCATTTCTTAAACATTTTCGTTTACAAAAGTTAACCGTAGTGATTCACATAATATTAACTTACTGTATAATCATAAAGATTAAGGTTTCAAAATATTCTTACAAAAATTGTGCAAAATAAAAATTATTTGTAATAACAAACATTATTTTTGAAAAACTAAATTTTTGGTGCTCATTAAAAGTTACATAATTCTTAACACACATTATTGTGAAAATTTATACAATTATAAAATTATATATTTTAACTGACTAGATTATTTTTCTTTAAATCTTAGCAAACTACAATAAATAAATTCTGATGCTATCTGTGGATTTAGTTGACATAATCAAATGGTTGGGAGTTAGTTGATAGTTAAAGGTATTTTATTAACATTTGTATGAATACATTCTAATGCTTCCTTCAACGGGTTATTTTAAGGGTCTCAATTGTCCTTTTTATGATAGCGGTTTCTGCGAACGGCCTTACTGTCATTTTCGCCACGTTAAAAAAGAACCACAAAATAATGATGGCATTGAAAGCGGTACAATATTACAGAAACTTGTGTCCGCAGCTGTACAAAAAGTACTACAACAAACTGAGCAAGCAGCATCTTTACCCAATGAATCTATGATTATAGATGAAACTTCAAAGGCAGTAATTACGCAGTCAGCTACTTCTAAAGTAACATATAATCCGACACCTATATCAGAACTAAATAAAATTAACAATGTTGATTTAGAAAATAGTGAGGATGTTAACGAACAAAGAAAAAGGCATATTCCTGTGCCATATACTCCTCGAAAGCCTGCCACTATGGCTATTAAACGACCCGTAGAAGGAGATGGATCCTTCAACCCCTTTGTTTTCATACCACCTCCAACAAAATACACTCCCGGTGGTACAGAAAATAGTCAACCTGATCCATACACACCAAAAGGTTCTGTTGAATCAAAAGAAAAATATTTACCAGGAAAAGAGACAGAATTACAAGAGTATACACTAAATGATACTCCTTCATCTACTAAAATTAATTATGTACCTTCAGATAAGAATTCTAATAAAAAAAAGGTTTTAGAATATAAACCTACTCAAGTGACATCTAAAGCAGATACTGTAAAAGTGACTTATCAACCTACACCAAGGTCTTTGGCACCATGTTTTTCAAGTGATGAAGATGAGGAACCTGTTAAAAAGAAACGAAAATTGTCAAGTGATTTAAATGGATTTGATGATTTAGGACCTGAATTTGATATACTTGATCAAATATTAGATGAAGAAAAATCTGAAGGTGATATTAAAAATGTTAAAACAGATGTAAATATTGAAAAATGTAAAGACAAAGAAAATAGTGAAAATGTTAAACGAAAAGTAGAAAAAGAAAGCAATAAAAGAAATAAACCTAAAGGAAAATCATATGATAAAGAGAAATCAAAAACCCTTGAGAAACATTCAAAGGATAAGGTTACCTCAAGTAGAGATTCTAATCAAAAATTGAGTCATAAGAGTTCACATAGAGAAAAAAGTTATGATAAAAATGAGGAGAAACATAACAAGAAATCTGAACATAAAAGTAGTTCTTCTAAAATTGAAAGAAATTATTCTAAAACTGTGAAGTGTTCCAAAAATGATTCCAAAATAAAAGACAGTAACTATGAACAGAAGAAACTTAGTAAAAGTCACAAAAGTTCTAAGCGACCCAAAGAAAAACATAAAGAAATTAAACAAGACTTAGAAGACAATGGTACAGAGAAACATGATAATGATGAAGATCTGTTACAAATGTCAGAATCTGACGAGGAAAGTATTGCATTAGAATGTAAAAAGATATTTGAAGAATATGTACCTATAGAAAAGCCTAAATGTACAGATGAAACTACACCCACTCCTGATAATGATAATGACACAGATTATGTGCCTAGTAAAAAAAGAATATCACGGACTCTGGATAAGAATATAAAAGTAAGCATAAGGCCACAAATTAAACCTAACTTTAAAGTAAATGCTGCACAAGTTATGGCTGATAGAATTACAAAAATAAAAGAATTTCATGCATTAAAACATCCACCTAATTGTAATGAAACTGTATGTAAATCACCAGATGTACAGAAAAATAAAATTTCTGCAGCACCAAGTAGTGGTAACACAAAAATTCGAATTGCACATGTTCCTTATGCTTCAACTTTAATTAATGCTAAAAAAGTAATTCCACATACTGTTGATAGTAATAAAAATTCTCCTTCCACTAGTTCTACTACAATACAAACAGTTAAAAAAGGTACACAAAGAGTTGCTCACATGCCTAATGAAAAATTTATTGACAGGCCTGGTGTATTAGAGCCACTTGCTTCGAAAATACCAGCAAATATACGATCTGTTTATTTAAATATGATGATAGATGAATGCTTGAAGATTTATTTGTTATCAATAGATGCTTATATGAGAGCCCAACATGAAGAACTAACAACAAGTAAAAAATGTTCTACAATACAAATATACAAAAACTCTGCTGTTCTTACTGTAAGCCGACTAAGGAAAGAATTACAGGAATGTAATGGTGTTAAAAAGACTGGCTCTGATTGTACCTCACTATTGAAAATCCCACAATCAGTAACTAGTAGCACAAATAGCACTGGATCTTGGAGTATAGAGAGCAAACATAAAAAATCAATATCTGATAATAATCACTTTAGCGGTGCTAAGTTATATAATAATGTACAGAAATGGATTTTAACAAAAGAGCAGTTGCAAAGCAATGGTTTTCCAAGACCCCATAGTAGTGGGGAAAACGGTAGAGCTATCATTTATGGTCAAAAGAAACAGAATCCACCAAAAGGTTATATTAGAACTTGTTGTAGATGCAAGAAAGATTACACAGTTAATAAGAAAGGTTATCCTGCAGTCGAAGAAGAATGTATTTATCACCCTAACAATAAATACAGAGTTCGTGGGGAGGCTCGCTATCAATGTTGCAGTCAGGATGGTACTTCAGATGGTTGTTGCATAGCTTCCTGCCATGTTTATGAGTATGTAGATTATGAAAACTTGAAAGGTTATGTCCGAACTTTACCACCGGAATCTGAAATGGATGATTATGGTATATATTCCCTAGATTGTGAAATGTGTTATACAACACATGGCTTAGACCTGACAAGAGTAACAGTGATTAATTCATCTTGTAAAGTTGTTTATGAGACACTAGTAAAACCTTTTCATCCTATCATAGATTACAATACAAGGTACTCGGGCATAACTGAGGAGCAAATGATAGGTGTGAAGACAACATTATTGGATGTTCAAGCCTCACTTCTTACTATGTTTAACAGTAAAACTATACTGATTGGCCACAGCTTAGAATCTGATTTTAAAGCACTTAAACTCATTCATGACACAGTTATTGATACTAGTGTCCTGTTTCCTCATAAAATGGGTCCTCCATATAAAAGAGCTTTAAAGAATTTGTCATCAGAGCATTTAAAGAAGATAATTCAAAACTCTGTCGATGGCCATGATAGTGCTGAAGATGCCACAGTTTGCATGGAGCTCTTGCTTTATAAACTAAAAGAAGACTTAAAAACTAGGTAGGAAATAGTATTCTGACTAAGTTGACATAACTTTTACATAGACTTGAACTGATTTTAATTATAGCTAATTTATATTAGGCGATATTTACCTACGGGTTAATTGGTATTATAGAAATATGTTAATACCTGTATATTTTTATTTAATCTAAGATATTACATGATGGAACTATTAATAAATTTTCGATAAACATATTTTTTTACGAATTGTAGGTTTATTTTAATATACCTTCATAAAAAACATCGTTTCAAATATCCCGTACAGATCTGCTACAAGTTATTCTTCATTGTATGTGTGAGATATGGATTCATTAGTGTCCATATAAAAATACATAAATGAACAAAATGCAATAAATTAAAAAGTGTTCTTAGTTTCATTCAGTGCTTAATTGAATTGCTCATTATTTATTATTATTGAATATATTTGCTATGTTTATAGCAAACGTGAATTATGTGTATTCGCCTTAATGGTGACAATAACTTATTAGCCCGATCAAAAATGCTAAATTCTAACACTACTGAGATTCTCTTATAGGAATTGCCCACAAAAAAAATATATGGAAAAGTACCAGAATTCCTAGTGTAGTTAATTAATAGCACGTTTATTAAAAAAAAAAACAAACATTTTATCAGTGAAAAAAGAATACTATTTTCCTTCAATTCTCTGATTAAAAAATTATCGTCGAGTTTTATACGAATACAAAATTTTAAAATATAATTTCAGTAAGTAGAAGGGGTGGGGTGTCGCTTGTCAGTACAACGGTGTAGCAACAACCCGTGCATCTGAAGGAGAACCAATCCAAGTTATAAAAGTGTATCCTAGTAAACATTGTGTTTGAATGACCAAATAGTTCAATACTAATATATTTGTGATTTATATCACCTTTACTTTTCAATGTGCTAACACAATCTTTTCTTTTACCTGCTGTCCACTGAAAATGAGGCTGTAGATGGTGAAGCGTGTTCGCCGAGAAGACTTCTGTCTCTCACAAGTATGATATTGGAATAATGGTTATAGTCAGATTCCCAATGAGGATGGTTGGTAGCCAGGCGTGTTCGTAAAACCTATCTACCACTACTTATGTGGCCCGGGAATCGAACCTCGGACGGTAAAAGGCAGAGTGAACCGTTGATTTAGTGGCTGCCGAAAACCTTAAGTATGGAAATAAATTATGATTGTAATACACATCATTAAGTATGTTTTTTTCATGCAACTCATTCAATCAACATTTGTAGGATATCTTTAGCATATTTCATGTGTTAATTTTAAATTATCATGGACACCGCCGTCATGTTAGAGGATAAAAAAATGAACATTGTTTGTCAATTGTTTGCCAAACTATCTTAGCGCTATCTGGTATCCGAAAATAACAAATTATTACACTTAATTTTTTATAAAATGGGGAAACATATTAGACAGTAGTTAAATTCAATTTGGTGATTCAGCAGCAACATATTCTTTTTCGGAACTTCGCATAAATACTTAGTTTGTTACCTTCTCTATTTATCGTCGGTTAACTTTTCAGTTAAAAACAATTACAATAATTATAACTAAAACTTCTGTGCGGTTACATCGCGTAAATATTTTTAGGGCACGATACCTAATATTCCTTGACGTTTCGGCGCGAGTCGCATCGGTTATGGACACGAGGCAAACTGGAATGTATTTAAAATTATGAAGCTTGCGGAAGTTTAAAATCGTTAATTATAATAGTTGTCACCGAAAAATCGTTTTTCTTCTTTTACTTTTAAAATTGTTCTAATTTGAAGTTTAGTTATTGCATCAGATGCTGTCCGATGAAGCTATCCATTTGTATTTGTAGCGGACGTGCTTGGTCTAATTAAATATTCTTATAACTCTTCCTAAATAACAATACTGACTTTAACAAGAAATTCCAAAGCTTTGGTTGATTTCATGTTCTGTTTTAAGTGCACATAGCGCTTCGATATATATTTCGCCGTCCGACGGTTTCTTACTAAAATTGTATATATACCATTGCTTTAGAAATTATTTAAATGGTATAACTGTTCATTATCTTACATTGGCGTTAGTCGTTTTTGATACAACAGCCAAAAATGTTTTAAAATTTCAATTTTGGTATTATACAGACAGTAAAGTATCAGTTTTAAGGTCTAAGTCCGTAATTTTTTTTACCTAAATTCTATTTCTATTTTTATTCTAAAATTAGAAGGCGCACTAAAACTAATTACCGCAATGTTTTTGAATAGAACTAAGGCATAAATTATGTAATTAAAACACAGTAGTGAAACCGAAAATAAGTTTTTACTAGAAGTCAAATTATTACATATATCTATGTAAAGACGATCCTGAAACATTGCTAAGTGATAGTATTAAGTGGATATAAGTAAAGGCTATATCACCTTTAAGTACATTATTGTGGACATTGAAGGATAATGAAGCTAAAAATGATTTGTGCAGAATGACAATAGAACAATAATACAGCATTAGTAATCAATCAAGAGTGTATTTTGTAAATGTATACATATAAAAACACTTGTACTTTAAGGTAAACATGTTGGGTAAGCAAAATGTTTAGGGTATTATAGATTTTATAAGAAAGTAACTTTGCAGATCTATTAATATTCACAAAACAATACCATAACCCAAACAAGGTACTTTTATTTACCATAAGAAATAAAATGGGAGTAAACTATACTAGAATTATATAATAAAGGCAAAAGCAAGGTTTTTCTACACTTATTAAAGTATGGATATCGAAAGCCTAAGAAAACAATTTAGTATGGTTAATTTTTATTCTCATAATAATAATTAACTCTTTTTATAAAATAAAACAAACTGCTATTTTTAATAACGTTATTAGCCTATTATTTATTGTTTGCTATTTGCAACAGTTAGAATTGAATGTTTTTGATAGAGATTAATACAACAACTACTAGCAACAAAAAAAAAGTAAAATCATTAGTATACACAGATTTCCAAGATTGTTAATGTGTTCCATGCTGCCAGTCAATAATCGCAGGTCTGTAAGTCGTAAAATGCTTAATTTACATGATCGTCCCAATTAATTATTTGAGTGACCAATGCCATGGGCAGCGTAAATCATTCTTACAACATTGTTGTCTCGAGAACCCGCCCGACCTCTGCTAATCAATAAATGACTGTTCTACACAAGCTTTAACCCGCTTCTCATATTCTCTGCGGTTTTCTTTGTATAACTGGGCTGCCATGGAGTTTGCTGGAGAGTTTGGATTTGGATCACTTAACAATGACTGCAAAATTAAAAATTAAATAAAAATTAAATGAGCAATACACTAGGTTTTGAATGATTTTAGTTAGTTATACTAAGTAAAGAAGTCCTATGTTAAGCAAAATAAAGAATTTTAATTACTTTATTATCAATAAATAAAACAAATATTTTGTTTTATTTAGTTAGTATAATATTATAATGAACTCAATAGAGAATCATTTTATTATATTTTATATTTAGAGTAGTTGGATAAATTATTATTATATCTTTGCATTCTAGATCTTTTTTGCACCACCGAAAAATGGTAATTCTCAAGTGCATTAAATCATCTATATATAAAAACAAATTACATTCAAGTTGGAAATAAATTAGTAGCCCTAAAAACAGTATGAATTTTAAATACCTATAGATATTTTAGTTTAAAATTTCAAATGATGTAAGCAAGGTACTAAATTTATTTTAAATTAGTTATAATTACTTGTATTGACGTTAGAATGGCAGAGACATCATATGTCGGACTCCATCTATTTTGCAAGATGTCTAAACAAATCCCCCCATCTGCATATACATTAGGATGGAACATTTTTGAGACAAACCTCACTGTAGGAGGTTTATTAGGATATTCCTCAGTAAATTCTATGGTTAATTTAAATGTTCCATCTTCAAATGGGGTATCATGGGGACCAAATATCACAGCATTCCAAATCATGATATTATTATCAGTAGGGGCACCCGAAACCCCTGTAGGAGGATCTTCTTGTAAGCTGTAAAGTAAAAATATATAACATTGAAACAATTTAAATCATGAAACAAACATCAAATATATCTACATTTATTAAAGCTCATTAGTTTATTCACCATAGAAATATTAAAGGTGTATCTGTAAACATTTCAATATAATACAAAACCTTACACATTTTCTCAACACTTAAAAGAAAAATAACAAATATACATGTGTTATAAAGTTGTTTGACTTATTATAAAATTTTCACAAATGTGTGTGATGTGAAAAAGCAATAAATGTTATATAAAGTGTATAATCTTACTGACAATCCCTTCTTAAATTGAAATATGTAGATCAGAATAGAAATCGATGAAAATGACAGTGATGTAATTCTATAAATTAACGTCACTTTTAAAACCGAATAAAAATTAAGCAGTACTAACTTTTAGAAAAGTTACAGCATTATAACAGTATTTGATTTTACGAACCGTTTAAAATCCCTCATAAGACGTCTTCTAGCTGGAGTTGACATTTTGATTTCACACAATTATTTTACTGTTTTAAGCAGTGTTCTATTCTTTTTTATCTACTATCCTATACAATTAACAATTTGTTACAAGTTTAAATTTTTACTATGTTGTTAAATATCACCTCTTTGTTATGTTGTATAGAGATTATATATCGCGACGTACGAAATAGTTGTCAGTATGACCATGAAATTAGCAAAAAAAACTAGCTGAGATCACTGCATTGCAAAGATGTCAGTCAAAATGTGTCACTTTATTATTCTTAGGTTGGTAATTTTAATCAAACTCTAACTATAGAGAAAACATTTTTTTTTATTAGAGCATACCGCATTTTTGCCAGTAGCTATTATTGTCTGCTGTAAGCAGAAATGTTATATAGATTTATTAAAGGTTATACTTATTTTTTAACTTTTTATTTATAGTGATAATTATTATGCGTTAAAATAAATACGTAATATGTCATAAAAACTCAATGTCTACAAAATCTTTGTCTAGATGATAGGGGACGGTATTGATTTTGTTAAATAGAACGATAGTATTGATTTTGCTATCAGCGCACAGCGAATAACAGTTTCACTTGTTCTAACTTTCATTGAATTAAAACAATTAGCAGCAGACTTTCCGTATCAGTCTAAATAAAGTTAAATGTTGTGTCGGTTATTTTTATTTTAGGACAAGGCTTTAAATGATATGTTATGAAGCAAAACGTAATAAATGTAACAAGGTATGATCCCCAAGTTTTATATGATGTACAAATAAATATGCATGTTTATTCCAAAAAATAGACTTAATATTTTTATTTTTGTTATTAAAATTTTTTCTGATATTTTCTTATACTATCTTATAAGTTTGTCAGAATACAATAATTGGGAGGCCATTACTGTAGCCATTGACTAATATAGCGTTCCTCTTGATCTACTAGTTTCCAACATGTGGCTTATCTTTTTGCCTGATTGTTTGAATTAAAAATTTTTAGTGGACAATATTTCCAAATGGTTGTCAAAGGATTTTCTTATCATTTATCAAATCAAATGTATGTGTTTCGTATTCGAGGGTCTATTCTCTCTTGAACATAATTTTTGCTGCATGTGTATGTCTTTATGGTTTCTGGTATTGTTGAAATTTTGACGACGACGCAGTTGTAAAAAATTACTTATTCAGCTTATAAAGTTGTCGGGCGATAAAGTCTACTCTTTTCGAAAAGCTATGGGAGAACGGTTGGATTGCCTATTAGAAGAAAATTTTCATTCGAAAATTGTTAATCTTGTTAAGATAAATCCCCATAAATTGCAGGTTTCATAAAAACCTATTATTGTTTCTTTTGGCATCACTTAATTTAATGTATAATAAGCAGATTTATTTTATTAACTTTTATCGGTGTTGATGAATATTCAGTTAGTTTTATTATGTTAAAGATAAATAGTAATGAATTTTTCTGTATCAACTTTGGCTGTATGTATTTTACCTCTTTCATTTTCCCATATGGGGAAAAAATAACGTTGTGACTTATGTTATACAATAATAAAACCACCATAGTTCGAATGAATATAAGTGTATACATTTTTAACTGATTTCTTTTATTAAATAAAAAAATCATAAATTGCTAACCAGAAGTGGTTTGTATTTTTTTGAAACACTTTTTTTTTGCAATGTATTTTTATATAATGATACTACAGATATTAGTGCTAATACATTACATACACTACGTCAGTATAAGTAAATTTTAATTTTAAAAAAATCAATAGAAGCTCTACTTAGATTTGATTAAAGATAAGAAAAATTCAGTAAGATTATTCTGTTATAATGCTGATTATAAAGCTTTAAATGTTTCTCCTCATTATAAATATTTAAATAGAGACGTTATTAATGACAATTATGAACAATGAACATATATAGGAGTTAGAACAACCCAGAATTAAGAATATAATATATATGTATCTTCAATGCAAGAATAGGTTATCTAGTGGAAGATTATGTACTGAACTTCTGCTATAATCAGATAAATAGACTCCACTAACAAATAGGTTTATTAAAGGTGCTATTTGTACTTATTTTGTAAAAAATGTTTTTATGTGTAAGAGTTTAGATAAAATCCTTCAAATGTTATGTAGAAAACTTTTTTAAATATCCTACAATTAATTAAATCTAGTAATTAAATATATATGTTATATGATTAACAGTGTTTACATAACTAAACATCTTCTATGTTTTTATTTATAATCTTTTTGAAATTTCACATATTTTGTTTTTTTTTTATTCGTTATGGGCTAACAGTTGAACTCAATTTCACCTGATGTTAGTGATAATACAGCCGTAGATTGTAAAGCATATTCACCTAGAATACATCTGGCACTCACATGTGTCTACCAGAACACAGAAATGCTGTTGTAGCTGCAGATTGATATTGAGAGTGTTAGCTAGCTAAGTGTGTTTGAAAAACTCCACCACCATTTAGTATCCACTACTCCTGTGGCCCGAGAATCAAACTAATGACCTCTGCTATACAAGGCAATTGGGTAAACTACTGCACCATGGAGGCAGTCAAATCAATTTTAGATTCCCCTGATAGCTATGTAATTGCATATCTAGAATGCATAGACAACTATTTAGCTAAATGTCTAGGTTGGCAACATTGCAGCTGTTGTTACTACCAGTGGTGCTACTCTCATATAAGCCTAAAAGCTTATTACATCCTATTTAATCCTAGATTGTCTAAAGCAGTAATTTAACTACTATTTATTTAAATAAACAATTATATTGATTGTAACACAATTTTTGAGAATATTTCAATGACTTTGTATACATGAAAGAATTTATTAAGCATTGATACTATTTTCATGGTCTCTTTGTTTCTGTTAATGCAAGTAATACCTAAGTTTCCTGTGATTATAAGCACATATTATTTCACTTCATAATGTCAGGCAATCTATTGCTAAGCAATGTAGAGCACTAAAATTAATTAATCATGTTGGTACAAAGTTAAACATAATAAATATGGAATAATTACATCATGTACTAATATTTTATTATGTAGATGAATGTTGAAAAGCTCCCACTATAAGGATTCACCTGGTACCCACGACCAAACAATAATGTGTAAAAGTACTACTTTGTTTAATGGAATAGGTTTGTTAATCTTAGACTTTAATATGATGGACACAATTATGAGAATAATTAATCTCTCCATTATTAAAGACTTTGTTACTTTTATTACAGAGGAATACTTAACACATCATTTGATATTATTTAAGAACAAAGATATGTCATAATTTTTGTTTTCTTTTTGTTTTAGGTTCATTGGATTTAGTAAAAGGATATTTTATTATTTTCTCTTATTTGTGTATTTTACATATTGCTTCAGTATTTACTTTTAAAAAATATATAAATTAACATTTATAAAATTAAAAATGTTAATTTAAAGTTTAAAAACCATCCAGGTTTTGAAATTTGAACCTTGTGAATTTACACCTTCAAGAATAATAACAAATTTTTAGCATATAAAATGAATGAACAAAGTACTAAAAAAATTTGTTTTAATAAATCCATTGTAAGTATACTATAGCTTATTTATATTTGTCAATAGATTCGATATAAATAATGATTATTTATTTTTAGTTGTTAAATTTAAAGGCGGAAGTACTTAAAAAACAAGAAGAAGTTATTGAAAGAAAACAATTACCCCAAAATAAGGTAGAGAACTTTAAGCCGCCTAAATCTGAAAAGAAAGAAAAAGAAAAGGAGTATCAAGAAAATCATAAAACTTTCAGAGGTAGCCTCAAGGCTGTAGACACTGAAGAATTTGAGGCTTGTAGAAAATCTAAGTATGTTTTATGTTAGAATATAAATACTTCTACCCGACTGCCCTAGTTAGACCAAAGACTCTATATGTAATTTATATAGTTTGTAGTACAGTAACTTTGATATCATTATGCAGAGTATAGACAACTTATATGTTAAGATATCTTTGAGAACTAACAAAATGAAATAAAATTCTGCCATTTTCCTTACAGGTTAGCATTAGAAGAAAAAGCTAAACTGTATGAGCATTTGTCAGACAGTACGGAAAATCCTGAGTTGTCTGAACGATTTCTCGTTGATTTTAATGGAAAGAAAGGAGACCTGGAAAAATCTGTAAAAATAGATAAGGCAGCCATTGATAGTGATGGTGAAGATGCAGATGATTGGTAACTAATTTCAATGAAAACAAATAATTTTAGCTTTATTGAAAGTTTTCTATTTTAGATTTACGTTTATTAGTAAATATTTAATAAATAATTATTCAAATTTGACAATACCGTTTTTGTTTTTCAATAAAAGGGGATGTAACCATTTTTATGTATTTATCGGCAATATTGTAGGGTGGAATTTACGGATTGCTTAGGACGAACACGTAAATGTCTAAGGACAGACTTGGATTTGTATAAAAAAAGAGACAGAGAATTATTAAAGGCCATGAAGGCAACAAATGGAGACAAAGAAGACTCTGTTGAGGTAATTTTTTAAAATGAATTATTGTTTATGAAATTAATTAATTTTCTCAATCTACTCAACCAAGGTCTACTTGTTTTGAATAGCAGGTTTGTGGGATATGTTATTAAACTAGGTCTTGTTGACATGTTCTTTTCGATTCAATTTTATTATCCTAATGGTTTGTTTTTGTATATAATTAAATTTATTAGATACTATTGATTTATATAACAAAATTATCAAAAGGAAATTCAATCACCGGAGAAACCATTTTTGGTAAAGAAAACTAATGACTACTTGAAAACATTACGTGTAAAATGGGATAAGGAGGAAAAGGATGTTCTCGCAAAAAAGAAAGATATACATTATCAAGATTTGTTGTTTGATGGTAAGTTTGTTTGAATTATATGTTATATTTCTATATGTATACAAACTTTCCATACTGTTTACCAGTTATTGGGTATGAATCTTCTTTAACTATAGATATAACTGTTTTTTTTATATAATGTGTTTAAAGACAATTTTATATTTTCTTTTCCGCGACCTTTGCAGATATATCTTAGGGTTTTGTGAGTCCTTCAATTAAGCAAGTAATTTAAAAAGTATCGTATTTGACTAAATCTCTTACTGTCTCATATATTTATAATAAATTGTGAATTTTCTACTTATAATTAATGTTACACGCATTTTAGAGGCAAGGATGCATGGCGTCGGATATTACTCCTTTAGCACAGATGAGGAAACACGTCAGAAGCAGATGGAAGAGCTTATGAAGCAGAGGGAAGAGACTATACATGCACAGAGGGAGGCGGAAGAGAGGAAGAAGAGACGCGACGATTTGATGTCGGCCAGGATAGCGGCTGCGAGAGCCCGACAACGAGTCCGAGCCGGTTTACCCCCAGAGGAACCACAAAGTAACACAAGTTTTCTATCACAGGGCCTTCTATTTACTCAATTTTAAATCGGTTTCATTTATTACGTTAATTTATTATGACAATTTTAATACTAATCACTGTATTCGCATTTAACAGATTATTGTGTCACTCATATAACAGCATTTGCTTAATGATTTTTTATATTTAAAGAAAAAGTAGTGCTGTATAGTGTTTACGTTTGTTATATAAGATTGTTGTGTTAAATCCAGTTTTTTCTGATTAATACAACATAAACTTATTGTTTTTAACACATGAAGTACTAATTGTATGTATTTTTATTCCTATAGAAAATGAAAAAGACTTCACTACTTGCCTGTTAGAGTTTTTGACACAACAGAGAAATGAAGCAGAAGCTAAGGCGAAAGAGGATGAAACACGAATTCGTGAAGAACGAGAGAAAGAAAGGCAGAAGATACGCGATGCTTATGTTCGTGAATGGGACATCGGTAAAGAAGGAATGGATGAAAAAGTCCAGAAATTTAGAGAGCTTACCCAAGAGGAATATGTGGAACAGCAAAGAGCGAAAAGAATTGACGAATTTGCTCCCCTACACCAGTCTTCTGAAGAAGGAGCCAGCAAAGAATTTGATAAAAACGGGAAATTTATAACAGATACAAAAAACTCTGTACACAAAACATGGGCTGACGTTACACCTAGAACTACACCACCACCGCCACCACCACCGTCAGCGATCGATCCTATGGTGGATGAAACACCTAAAGGTCTTTACTTCTCAACAAAAATGTCTAATCTTAAACACAAAAACTTTGTACCTACATCTACGCTAATAGAAAATGAAGTGAGAGACGACAATGATTCTTCTGAAGAGCGCAAAAAAGCAGAGAAAAGGAAGGTTGAAGTGACATCAACGGAAATACCACCGCCGGTTACATACGATTATTATGGACCTGTACCAAAACATTCCAGAGTAAAAAAACCGTTTGAATCTGATTTAAACGAAGCGTACACGCAGGGTGTCAAAAGCATGGAACCTAAAGTAAGCTATCGAAAATTGCCGAAGCATTATGATTTTACTTTCGTTTAGTACATAAAATATTATTGAAATAGAGATTTTTAAGTACTTAATATTACACTCTGTAAATAAATAAATAAATGAAATGAAGATTTTTTATTCCTTTTTCTGTATAAGGTTCTATTATTCTAATATAATAATTATTTTATTCAAAATTAATATTTCTGGACATATTTTGTCTGTATGTATATACTTTTTAAACTTCTCTATTTTAGAAAAGATAGACCTTTTATTTTTTTTATTACGAAGTATATCTCTTTATACATTATGAAATTTTTTATAATTGATGTTATTTTGTTTGTCATATAATAATTTATTATCGGTACTTAATATAGATATATATCGTCTTCATTCTGAGTAATTAGTGTTTTGCTCAATTTGCATTAATATATATCCAGGTTTGTTCTGTCGATATAAATCGATGAAAAATACAGGTCTACTCTGATGTATAATTGCAAATATTTTTTTTTCTGTAAGCTTAAAGTTTTTAGTTTATAATATTAAAGATATATTAATACAAAGATTTAAATAATATTTCCATTGAAATATGTACCGCTTATAGAAATATTTTAATTGAATTAATTAATATTTAAATGAAGCAAAGCTTACAAAAAATCTCATTATTTAAAATTATTACATTGTTTTAGAATGAGTTTTGTGTTAGTTACTATATATGGTTTGTAATATTGATGTATAATTTGTATAGGTTGCATGAATTTATTTATTCTATTTTGTTAAAATGTGCATATGTTTTGAAATTATTTCAATGGTTTTTTTTGATGGTTAAAAAATTTTGACTAACTTAATTTCTTGATTTAATTAAATTATTTGATATGTGGTTCCAGGAGCCCACAAAACCATTTTCGGTCCAGAAAACTGATGAGCTCTTAAAACCAGTTCCAGAAGAATGCCAATTAAGGCAATACATTCGTACAAAAATAAAATCTGTAGACTACAAAGGTGTGTGCAGACATAACATTTTTGAATTAGTATTAATCAAGAAACTTAAATGTGAGATTTTATGTATGATCTATTTTATCATCCAATGTACTAGTTATGGTTGTTCGTTTGGGTTTTATTATCAGTTATTTATGTTATTTCATTAAGTTTCTCTTTCCTATTTTTGGAAATGTATTTTTATAGAATAAAAAAAAATCGGGGATTCCTTCAAAGCTCTTATTACACGTATCTACAATTGTCTAAAATGCATTAAATGAAAATAGCAAAATGATAAGTAAGTCGACATGACTATATAAAATATTGGTACTTACATATTTACCCTACCGCGGCTACAGATAAAATTTTATGTAATAACCTAACCTAACCTATCCTATTTTCATTTTTTTATTTATTTGGTGTAAAATCGGTGAGATTAGGTTATTACATAAAATTTAAGGTGTAGATTGGTGGCACTTAAAATCCGCCAAATTAGTAGCTGCAGTAGCGTTAATAAGTTAGTTCCAAAATATTTTAACCTATAACACTAGCCAGAATTAATGATGACTGCACAAAACATGATTACTGTTATTTACGTATGATAGAACACGTGTAGTTAATAATTGTAATCGTATTATGTACCAAAATTGTTACTCTTATATACATATATTGCCGGGTTCTCTCCATAACAAATTATTTCTTTTGTCATGAAATGCAATCTTTAAATGACTTGTCATTGAGTTTCGTTTTGAACTGACGAAGGTGGTACTCGCCGCGTTCTTTTGTTTCTTATTCTCTATGTATGATAAACATTCTATTTTTTTGTTTACAAGAGTATAAACACAAAGTAGGTCTCACAAGAATTACAAAAATAAAAACTATTGATTTGGAAAATAGGTACATTTTTATCTGTTGATTTTAGTTCAAATTTTGATGATTGTTACAATGAATAAATCAAAGTTCGTCTCATAAAAATTTAGTAAAAAAACTGCATTTCATAGGAGAAGATTGATTTTACACCCTCTCATAATTTCTGTCCATACTTTGTATCCTTTTTTTACTGCCTATACATCGATCGTTTCATTAATTAGTAAAAATAAAATTGGGCCCTGATCGATTTCAATCTGTACGTGTATTGGTTTTCAAGTAAGGATGGATTTGTAACTTATCACATTTTATTTATTTTACATTAGAGTCAAGAATCAAAGACATGGCTTATTCTACATTTAGTATGGATGACTCAAAACTTCAAAAACAAGAGTCGTTAAAACAAAAACGAGAGACTCTATGCGTTAACGACAAAATGAAGAAACGTGAGAAGACAGAAAAGGAAAAATATGAAGATGTCTCGCCTAGGATTGTGGCCGGAAAGGCTTCCCAGTGTTCAGGAGTGGATCTACCAAAAGAGAAAATATTAAGTAAGATATATTTTATATGATGACGAATTTCATGTGAAATTGAGACTACTTTTAACACGTACTATATGACATACTACTGATAATAGACGTCATGCCAGAAACTAAGCAGGTAGTATCGGGGTTATTAGGTAAAGATTACAGGCTTACTGTTCGTTGCATTGAGCTATAAAACAATAGTTACCACTAGTAATAATAGAGTACAGAGATATGATTTGGCGGTATGTAAACTGAAAAAAACGTATTTTATAAAATCAAATGGCCATTTTTAAAACGAACAATTATTTTACTGTAATAAATATTATTGGAGATCGGTTATTTCTTCTGACGTCCAGTTTGTTACTATTATTACTAATATTCCGGATACCAGGTCGTCCGCAACTACTGGACTAACAAGACATCCTAATTTTTTCCTCGTGGCGTCGAGCGGTCATCCAATGGACAGAAATATATTATTTTGTTTACCGTCATTAAAATATTTCTTAACCATTACGTGACTGTACTACTCGCTCCGTTACTGTGTAAAAATAGTAAAAATAAATTCCTAAGTCGCAGTCGGAGTCGCAAAAAGGTTTCCGTATTACGAATGCCAATAGAATTGCATTTCTTCTAAGTATTGTTTAGCTAGTTGTTGTAACCGCAAAAGAAATATACATTCTATGAAATTTTGAATTTTATACCTATAACGGTTCATGAGATAGAACTCACTAACAGACAGGCAGACAGACGCAAAATTAGATAGGATTTTAGGGAACACCTGTTTTTATGCAATATTAAATTTTTACGAAGTATTGAAGGTATTAGAGGTTCATTGTATAGCCAAACGATTAATACGCCAATATCTAACTTGTTGTAAAAAAAAATCATTTTAGGCAACAAAATAGACATTACTTCTGGATTGTTAATTTTTTCCGATTAAGTAAAATATAAAACAGACGACACAGAAATAATTACAAAGGAAAAAATAATCCGTGAACAGCATATGAAAGAAAAAAAAGTTTGCCTGAAGCTTATGTTCTTAAAACGGATACTACTAAAGAAAGAATTGATAAAAAATCTAAATTAGTAAAAAAACGAAAATCTAAAAGGATACATAAATTAATTCCTCATCAAGAGTCTTAAAGAAAAAAGTAAAACTGAACTTACTAAAAAAAGTAAAATAATTGTTATTGGATATTGCAGAAACATGGATGGATTTAGCATCAGAAACTCTTACACTAGCAACCAATGAATCTAGACAGGATGAATGATCCAAAGTTCTTTCTTTGTCAGTACCAAAAAAGGTTAACCCAAAACGTACAAATTTGGCCCCCGAATTTCCCCCCTTAGTAATTATAGAAAATGTCGACAAATACTCATATTTAGAATTGATAAAAGCAATAAAGAGGAAATATGTTGATATATCACTGCCTTGTGAATGTAATAATTGTTGTTCTACTTGTAAACAGTCGCGAAAGGTAAGAATCATTTCATATTTAAGACGGATAACAGAGTGTCAAAAATTTTAAATTTAAAGTAAGTACATTAAAATTGCAAAGTATCGTAAAAATACATATCTGTAGAAACAGATATTAAATGCATTTATTATTTACTTATACACTATACATTAATGTTGCTCTGACTGGTATTTTCATGATTATAAACTTTCCTTAGGTTTGTTTCTTCATTAAGTTTATTTATAAAAAGGTTACGCATTATGTATACGACATTATACATTGTTTTAGGATGTTCAAGAACGTGGCGGCAAGGCGTCGGACCAGAAAATCGACGAGATTTTGAAATTAACAGGAATAAAAGAGAAAAATCTTGTGGAAAAGAAAACAATTGATAAAGGAGGTTTGTTGTGCATTAAATTATTAATTACAAAAAAAATAATCGCCTGAGAGAAAGTATTTCCTATCACTAATTTTACAACTTTTCAAATTTATATATTTATTTCGTATACAACATTGTTCGAAGAATTTGTTTCCATAACTTGTTAAGATTCGAATAACACGGATAGTTGTTTGTAACATTTCTTTTATTAACATTATTTATAATCGATGTTGGCTTTTGCTGATAGATGGCGTTATAATGAATCTTACTTAACGGCCGTCTTGCTTTTCTTGTTTAGAACAATTAAAAAGGTTAAATACGTTACAGTTAAGATGTAGTCTAATGTGTACTTATACTGGCTTACCTATTTTTTTACGAGATGAGATAAATAAAAGTTTATTTTGTTATACTATAGACGATAAAAGTTTTTTTTTTTTAAATAAATTTATGTTATATTTACTGGTTATAATGTAAAAGCATGAGAGTGATGTATATTGTTCGAATATTCTTCTATCTAGTGTAGGTCATTTTTTATTTTGTTTGTTTCGGCACCATTGATGTATAAATTCTTTAGTTAATCCTTAAAGGATATTCTTTTCTCTTAGATGACTGCCTAAGTGGCGCAGTGGCTTATCTGCTTGTCTTGTAACGCGGAGGTCCCGGGTTCGATACCCGCGCCACAGGAGTAGTGGTTTTGGATGGTGGTAGAGTATTTTAAACCCCCTGGCTACTACCCTCAATGTCAATCTGCCGCCATAAAAGCATTGCTGTTTTCAGGCAGTCATATACTCGAGAGCCATATGTATTTTGGGTGAATACGCTTCACCATGTACAGGCTCATTGTCACTTAACATAAGATGAAATCGAGGCCAAGTGTTAGCCCACTCACTACCCATAAAAAATAAACGATTTTTTTTTATTGTTGCGGCAGCGAGGCTTAATAGCCCAAGGCATGATAATGTACTGTGCTTTAATCGGCCAGGCAATTTTTATTACGATTATAGATAAATATTTTTGGCAAATTAGTTAGATAATTTAATACTATCGAAAATTAAATTATAATTATGCCCTTTTTATTTTAATAAAATTATACACTACATTCACGACGTAGTAAGAGATGAACAGAATTCGTTGCTGACTATTCCTAACATAAAACAACATATTGTGTACTAAAAAATGATGACGTATCTCTATAGATTATTAATTTAAAAGCAACAGCGTCCTACGGACCGGTTTACAGATAAGTTTATGAACAGTATTCTACTTAGGCGCAACACAGTAGGATATCTAATATTTTTTAAGAAAAAAACATCATAAGTAACAGTAAGAGTTCTTAATTAAAACTGTCAATTTTAGAATCTACATTTCACGGCCCTCGTTATTCTCCTTTAAAAGTAGTTGTCACAACTCCTCGTACGCTATCGCAAGAGTTTTCCGAAGAAGAGGATGAGGTTCAATGCGCGCAAAGAAAGATGATTTCAAAACAAAGGAAAAGGAAACATAAGGAATTGTTATCAGCCTGCGTTAGTGTTACAAAACCTCTACTAAACTACCGTACAAGAGTTGGTCTGCCACCACAGAAAGCACCAAGTAAAATATTAACTACTTCCAGATCTATTATGTTTTTTTTGTTTATTTGCTTCAATTAATTCATAGGCACCTAAGTTTCTGATTCTGATAAGCCATTTTTTACAAGTATAATATAGTAGTAAGTGTTACATTAACCATAAATTTTTTGTCTGGCTATTTTCATACTACTCTATCTCACAATATTAACGGATACTTCCGTTCAGTTCATTGATTATTATTTCTGATTGATAATGCTTGAATTGATGAGTTATTAATATTTTTTTTTTGTTCAGAGATACAGTTTTTTTTTTATTTTGGTAAATGGTCACTATGACAGGCTCCTGATGAGTTTTATTTTAATTTGAAACTGCAAAATATTGATATACTGTAAATATTATTATTATGAATAATATTTATTAATAATATTACGTGTATTTATTTAGAAAATGAAAGGACTCCTTCACGCATGCTGGAAATTTTAAAACAAATTAATATTAAAACAGAATGTAAATTGAGGGATAGAGCAACTACATCTCGAGAGGAAAAAAACCAAAGGAAAGTTAGTACGGAAATAATGTATGATAAAATTAAAAATTTGGAAGGTTTCGCGAAAGCAGGATACAATGAAGAGCAAACAGCGGAAAGAATAGTCAAAGATGATCATTTCCACGATTTGTTTAAAGGAACAGTTAACAAAATTAGCAATAAAGATAAAAGCATTCACTCAGATACTGATAATGAAATGATAGATAGCAATAAAAAAATGTTTATATCGAAAACAGAGACGAATATTAAACCGAAAACACCACCACCCGTCATTGGGCCTGTTGAGGTTGGATTGCCTAAAGATCTTTTTTTTACTAAAAGGCGCAATGAAAATGGTGTAAACTTTGTACCAGTATCGAGACCGACAGAAAACGGAATAAGCATGGACGAGAATTCGTTTGAAGACTATGAAAATATTAGTATGACGATAAGCAGCGGCGACTCCCCTAAAACACCTTTATCACCTTGTAACGATTTTTATGAATCAATCCCGACGCCTTTAGCGATTCATTGGGATTTAGAAGAGAACAACAAAGAATATGAACCACGTGCTCAAAACTTACAATTTAACGTAAGCATACAGTGTTCGTTTTCAATTTAATTTAATGTAAATAATTGCATTTATAACTATATTTTGTACTATTAAATTATTCTGTCTTTTATTTTGAGATTTATACCTTCTGAGGCTTTATATGTACTTAGGTATATATTTTATGACGAACGCGAAAATGCACGAATTAGCCATTCAACTGTTAATGTAAATCATTTTCAAATTCAAGCCAAGGATTTAATTGGAATAGTTATAGATAATTAATATTAATTTCAAATATATATAATAA
>DWQX01001724.1:0-25829 GCA_018245475.1 Pharmacophagus antenor | reverse complement strand
ACCGGATCCGCGAGCCAGCATCGATAAAGCTGTAATGGTCGCCACGACTAACAGCGTCTACTTCTTCGAATCCAGCAAAAGATCAAAAATATTTAAAAAATTGTGATCACAATAGTAACAAATACCATTATGAGTGTTGATTTTTAAAAACTTTCAAATATTTTTTTGGAATTAAAAAAAAGTCGAGATATTTTTTTTCTCTTTTTATGGAGTAGTCATGAGCAGGTCCGCCCTGTGGTGCATTTTTATCGTTGAATTTTGGGATACGTTGCATAAGTACTAATATGCGTATAGTATATGTACATCATAAATTCTAAACATGGGCGATAACGCCTCCTAGATAGCAGATGTATAGAAAATTCGGAGGCATAGAAACAGAATACAAGCAGTGTAAGCTATATAGTGTAAAATTATAACATATTACCACGTTACGATATTAAACATTAAAACTCGTAGACAAAAGACTAAAAAAACCTGGCTAATAAGCGAGCGTGAGCGTTTTCATACTTCCGATTAAGCTTTGCAAGAAACACCGTTGACTTTCAGTTAGGGTCCTACATATCCTGCCATGGACAAGGGAAGAGTATCCGAGGAAATCTCCAAAAAAAAAGAATATTGATCAGAATTAAATATATATTTATTAAAGGCGCAGTTTATTAATATCTACCATTACTAGAAATGTCATCTCTATACCACTTTTTTTGAACAGATAT
The DNA here is from genome assembly GCA_018245475.1 of Pharmacophagus antenor. Classification (NCBI taxonomy): domain Eukaryota; kingdom Metazoa; phylum Arthropoda; class Insecta; order Lepidoptera; family Papilionidae; genus Pharmacophagus; species Pharmacophagus antenor. The sequence goes on along the minus strand of DWQX01001724.1, from coordinate 25,116 downwards.
AATAACCTAATGATTAGTTGTCATCAATAGATAAGTATGCTTTGCATTATTCATAATGGTTTAATTCTTGTTATCTTGGCAAGTCGTCTAAGGCGATTTTTAACTCCTCAGAATCGATCGGATGACGTATGACGACAGTATATTTTGTAATTCGTTAGACTGACCTCAAATTAATTTAAGACACAGAGCGCAATGTTAGGTTAAAAATTTAGGGTATAATGAAATCAATATTGTCCCTTTCTTTTATAATAATAGATGACGCTCCCATCCTATATTCATGAAATGTTACGTTCTTACAGGATCCAAAGCTCTGAATAATATGACTGAGCAATTTAATAAGCTCAATAAATTAAGTCATTCGCTTAACGCGAAAGCACGACCGAGCTTACAATTAAAATTCGACCAAGGCGCCTCGCGCACAAAGAAAATCTTCACGATTGGACAAAACAAGAACGAAAAGAAAAAAGGCAGCCTCTCGGACGGAATGAGCTCGGATTACTCCTCCGACGACGAGAATCGGACAAACATTTTCGAGCCAACATTAGACAACTTCGAGAACACTCAGCATTATATCGGTAAGAAGTCAGCCGAAGAAAAGAGCGAGACGGAGAACGATTGCGAACTCATCGAGAACCCGCTGTACTCTTCTAAAATAGAGCCGAATGACGTCACAGAAATTCCGGCAACAGACGTCGTCGTAACGACTGAGGGGCGGCAAACGCTTAAAACGCCGATCAACATTACAAAGCGTAATCCGTTCGACACGGATGCATCCAAAACGCCCGAAATACAGGTCGACCCGGGTTTCACAAAACCGACGCCGCCCAATACGCTGCTACTGTCGCAAAAGTTATCGCACAGCTCCAGCGATATCAATTACGAAGAGGAACAGGGTGCAGCGGAGGGGGTCAACTACCATGTACGGTCCAACTCTCAGCACGAGATTATGTTGAATATCGCTCAGTCACACAGCGAATCAGCTCTGAAACAGCTTAGAAATATCGCCAGTCCTATGTCGAACGCGACAAGGGAAATGGTACTATCGCCACTCTCCAAACTGGCCAAAGGCGTGCAGACATTAGGAGCAAACTTGGACCCGAGGAAGATAAAGGTCAGTAAATATTTTTTCAATGCATTGTTTAGACTACCATGTTTGTATCTTTAGAAGAAGATAAGTGATGATTATTATTCAGTGGTGAGATGCTATTAAGAATTTCGAAATACAAAAATGCATTTCCGCTATTATTTTTGCTATTACACTCCCAAAATTTATACTATATAAAATAATATAGAATGTTATTAACTGAAATACAAAATGATTATATGATTTATTTTTACTTTATCTAAATCGAGGCTAGTAACACAACACTTAAAGTTATTATTACCCACATTTCTAGGCATCAACCTCCGCGAAACAAATCTCTGAACAACAGTATGAAGAGCACAAAAAACTCCAAGAGAAATGGTACGGCTGCAACACTCGCCTTATTGCTCTTTAATCCCAGTATTGCCAATATAACTCAGCCAAAAGTGTTGCTAGGTTAAAACATTATTGATAATATTTATTGCTTTTTAAAAATTGTTAGCATATAGTTGAAAGTTAATCCGTATTATTTAATTGTTAAGTTGACAAATGTGAATTTCAATGATTTGGACTAGTTAATTAAATGTCTAGTATTCAAATGTAGATTTTAAATAGGGAACTTCATAAAATTCAAAGCTCTATAGGAATTCAAATGCAACAATAAATAATTAATTGAATTTAAACTGTTAATAGTTTTATAAATTGTTCGATATAAAATTGAATGATGGTTATCAATCTGAAAATTACTTGTAAGTCTTTCTCGATAACAAAGTGTACAGCATGAGTATCAATAACGGCAAAGGGATGATTTTTTTTTTATTAACTCTTACTCTAGTATAGTATCTGCCAAGTGGTCCTAAACATGACAGTTTACTAGGAAAGTGAAGGGGATTCCCTACATTTCTTACAGTTTCAAATTTGAAACTAACAGGGTTTCTAACAGAATGATAAAAGCATTTTTACCATAACCCTTTGAAAAATTTATTGAAAAAAAAAAAATGAATGTTTCCCATAACTTGCTAAATAAAAACTTATTATACAATAACTAGTACCAATAACGTTAATAAACCAATCTTTTCTATTTTCCTGCTGCTTTGTTAAATATGCCTCATTCAAATAGCCTTTTTAACAGGCACTTCGATCATCCATAAGTTGTATTAATACAATATATTATTATTGTCACAAATTTGTTGTATTCAAAGTAATATCCATTTCATTGCAATAATAAAACAGTATTATAGTTATATATATATTTAACATATACTTATATATGTCTTTGTGTGTGTAACCTAATTGTTGTTCACCACAATCAAAATACATTTATCGAAAATATAATTAAGTCAATTTAATCATATTTATAAAAAATACGAGCAATGTAAAAAGCATCAAATGATTAAATATGTTTTACCCTAAATAAACATTTCATGCCCATTTAATATAATAATATCAAAATATGTATCAATGCTACCAGCATAATTACTGAATCATAGGAATATGAGAATAAACCTTTTCTTATGATTTATTTGCTTTTCTCCATACCAACAAAATGCTATGACATTGATATTCAACAATTACAAGCAGTCCAACAATTGCTTTTCCCACCAAATTTAAGTATTACGAATTTTATATTAGTAAATTATATTCAATAGTAGTGGTAGGTTTAATAAAAATGTTTTAAGAACGTTTTAAGGTACGCAAACGATAAATTCTTTGCGGAAGAGTGAATAGTTTATCTTACTTTTTACACGCCTAATGTTACATTACGAAAGAGATTAAAATACCATGCATTGCACCTCATACATAATTATAGGCTCATAAAGCGCTTCTTATAAAGCATACAGTATTCATAAACTACATTTAGGTACTTTATTAACAAATTTATATAAATATGTATGTACCTCAGTCCGTGTATCGTAACCACCTAAATAATACTTACTCATAATAAATATAATGATGAAGTTACCAAGTTAAATTAGTATAATATTTTGATTATTATTCCTGCCATCATATAGATGCGGCTTAACCATTGCAAGAAATGTAATTCGAAATTATTTCTTCAGCCAAAATAATTCTCTGAAATTTCTGAAATTAACATAAAAAGTAACAGAATTACTTACTACTCATGTCTTTTTTCCATTAAAAAAAAAAAATACAACCAAAACTCCCTTTTAAAGAGTGGGCTTATAACACGACATTATTGAATACTTGAATTGTATTTGTTATTCCTAATATTTAGATTTCCTAATGTTGGAAAACGAAAAATAAACGCCTTAAACCTTATTGACAACATGTGTAAACGAAAGCTTTTAATGATGACAGCAAATTGTGTATTAAATATATTCATAGTATGTGAATGTGTTAGCCGATAGCTTAAGTATTTTGAAAATCAAATTCAGTATACAAGTTAGCGAAATAATCAAGTAATGTAGTAACTTATTACCATTAATTTCAAATTATAAATTTTACTAAATGTAATCCATGAAAAATTTGATCTTATACAATAATAATTAAAAAACTAGAAATAATTAAATTATTTGCTTTTTAAATTACAGGAAAATGTTACGTTGATAACTTATTCGCGATTTGATGAAAATGCTTAATATGTAAAGTAAATAATTGAATAATAGTGAGATAAAATGTAGACAAAAATTATACAATGCCTTTGTGTTAGTGAGATATATAGCCCATGTTTATATTTAGATGATCTCGAAGTTGAATTGAGGTCCAGTTAACACGTTATCAATAAGCCGTAATGCATCCATTACCTAATTTTTAAGATGTACACAAAAAATTTATATGCAGTGTCGTCGAATGTATTATTTTTTTAATATTACCTTCATAATGTTTCTAAAGTTGCTTATAATACCTTATTACTAATTATTAAATAACTTTAGAATAATAATTCATAGTGATTCAGCTGAAATATTTGATCCTTTCATCATTGTCAATCACACTGGTATATAAACTGTATTTGATTTAACAGAGAAAAAAAAATGGATACTTCCATAATTAAAACAACAAATTAACATAACCTATTTCATTACCGTATGCATTATTATCTAAACAATGGCCTCATAGTATGTCCTTATAACTCTGTATAACCAAACCTATTTTGTCTATCTACCTACAAATATTTCGAGTTGATTCTACAAAAGCTTTATATTTATTAAATTAGCTTTACCTTTTTGAATCAATTATAGTATTCCTAAAGTGAGAGTAAGGTTTAGTGTCTAAGATAATAAGAAATAGCGGCGCTAGATATGCATAAAATCTAAGAACTAAATTTCACGTTCTTAATAACCTGTAATACAATTTTTTTTATGTGTCTTATTATTATTATATATACGATTATACTCTTCCTTTATACTCATAGTCATATACATCTACTTAAAGTATTCAAAAGCATCTTAAATTTTTTGTCTATCAATGCCACATCTAAATAAATTCGTGCTTATTAATATATAAAACGCCTGTTCAGTAAATAAGTATTGTTACAGTAATGTAGATGCTCGAGTTGGTAAAGTATGATTTACAACTGAGATACATGGAGTAAAAATGGTTGGTATTGGTTTAATTTTCACAGTAAATGCACTCGTTTCCAGTTAGAAAAAAAAACTTTTTGGTCGTAAAGATAATGGGAGGCAGAAGAAACCAAATCATGTTTTTTTCCATAATTCATTGCCTTTAGTAAATAATAAAAATTCAACAAGTAATGGTTTTAAATAACAGTGTCAATAGTTGTAGACCTGCTAACAACGACGATTAAACGAAATAGCTATATAATTTGAAGGTATTATGAAAAATTAACATAAATTTCGATTTTTGTAACCCTGCGTTCCATTTTCAATAGTACATAATTATACATTTTTATTAGTTTATATATCAATAAAAGGTATACCGCGCCGAAATTGAGGCAGAATTCAGATACTAACAACAAAACTTCTTTTTCATCATTTTACAACATATTGATATTGTTTAATATTATAGTTTTGCTTTATATTATGCGTTATATTAGTCCATCTAAGCTGTTAATTTATATAATGGTAATGTTGGAACTACTGACACAAAACTATAATTTGACTAAAGAAAGCCTTAGCCTTGTTACTTTGCTGATTGTTATGGAAACTAAAAGAGCAGTTACAAAAAACCCAATTATTTCATTGTTTTCCAAATTTTAAAAACTGAATGGACATACCATTCTGTTTTTTATATTCTTCTGTTAATACCATACTATTTTATATGAACATGTTTGATATGTTATCATTTGAATATTATTTCATTTGAAAATTGTTATCATTTAAAATTATTTTCATTATGTGAAAATATATTATGTTACTGTTTATTTTTGCATATAAATATTTTTGGGGTTTGATGTAAGAAAAACTTGATAACATTAAAAAAAATATATTTTTTTTAATACTTGTAATCATTCCTTGTCTAACAAGGTTTAAATATGTTTCTTGTATGATATGCATCCAATGAAAACTTTTGTTAATTTATACTTAATTTCACTATGTTGTTTTCAGTTTTGTGCCAGTGATTAATATTTGTTTTATTTGTAAGTTATTTATATTTATTGAATAAATAAATTGCTTTGACTAAAGTACCAAAGTGTTTTCATGTATCCTACTATCATATTGAAATTCACAACATAGTATGCTCTTTTTATATATTAACATTTGAGTAAAACATTAAAATAATTACTCCATAATAAACCTTTATTGAATCTACAATAAAACACGAATATGATTTTAACAATCTATTTGAACAACAACAGCAACCAACACCAGTTTCTCTAAAATAAGATAAAAAAATTTAATCAATTCAGGAATCCACTGAAAGCTCTTTACCTCTGAAATATTCTTTACCTGTAACCTTTTATTTTGAAAAAGTAAATCAACCATTTTCATGATACTTCTGCTCTGCTTCCAAATATGAAGGCATGCGGCCAAACAAAAGTTTTTCGCGTTTATGAACATGTCGCTGATGTTTCATCATAGCATTCCTATAACCAAAAGCTTTTCCACATATATTGCATACATGATTTTTAATTCCCAAATGATCAGCCTCATAATGGCGTCTCAACATTAGGTTGGTGTGAAAGGCCCTTTTACAAATATCACATTTGTATTGTGGCTCCTTATGTTTCAACATGTGACTATTAAGGTTGCTTTTACACAGGAATCGTGCTGGACATTCTGTACACATGTATCTGTAGTCCCCTGTATGTGTTCTCATATGAGTCTTGAGTAACTCTGCATACCTACCCCTGTAGGGACAAAACTGGCATTTGTAAGGAAAATCGTCCCGGTGTCGTAGACTGTGATTATGATACGCACAGCGTAACCTAAATGATTTACCGCATACGTCACAAACATACTTTTGATGGTTCGGATCATGCATAGTAAGATGCTCTTTGAAATACGAACGATTTACAACTTTATTGCAGACGTGACAAGTGACTTTAGTAGTTTGCTTTACCTTTTCCAGTTTCGTGGCCTTACTGTTTTGCTCATCAGAAAACCAATTCTGTTTCGACTCGCATACATAACTATCCGTGTAATTATGGTCTTGAGATTGTTCAGAGCAAAACTCTTCTTTTACGGGACGTCGTAAGAATGCATCAGATTCTTTCGCAGTCTTCCGAAATAAAATAGCTCCTTGAAGAAACTTGTAACAGACTCGACATATTTGTTTTGAATAAACATCGTCTTCTTTTATTTCAATATCTGCAAAGATATTTAAAGCTTCTACTATCTGTGGCGTTTTTTCGTCTTCAAAAATTGATATATGTCCTTCTTTAAGACATATCCTGCAAATTTTAAGATATTCTGTATTTTTTAAAATAGGCGCTTTTTCTGTTTTGGTATAGTATTCAATTGTATCAAAATTGTTTTTGTTCTTTGACATTTTCATAATATAGTATGAAGTTACCATGATTATTATAAGCTATAAGCAATATTAATGTATCTTTATATGCAATTAAACGGAAAATCTTGTTATTAATGGAAATAATAATAATAAACGCAACCGCTGAATGCGTCAATTAAATTTTTATTTTCTTGTTCGTAATTTTTTTGGGGCTGGTTAAGATTCTAAAACCATGCTGCCTCGTGTTAGATCCAATATACAAAATTTTGTCATATATATATTTTTTTTAATTTATATGATTAAACGGATTAGAATTTCTTCATACAGCAGTAAACATTAGTGTTCTTTCATCATTGACATTATTTCTTTATTTTAAATAAAATAAGCAAAGGTCTAGAAGTGTAATGTCCATATCTATATTTAAATTCAATCAAACAAAAACTTGGCTTTTAGTATTTTTTATTACTAATTACATAAAAACAAAGTTAAAAAGATATTGATTTAACGCCCAAGTTTCTTTTTCTAACTTTTCATTCCAGTCTTATTTTAATAATTAATTTGATGCTGATTTGCTCACTCACATTTATCAGAAAATGTAAAAGCTTTTATTAGATCGGATTTCACTCTTTAGACGAGGTCAATTCAAACAATATATTATGATTATTTTTGAGTAGAATTTAAATAAATATCTAGTTATTTTTTATATTCACTATTTTGTTAAAAATGAATCTAGGATTAAAATAATACTCCTTTAGCTGTGTAATTGAAATGAGATGGGCAATTAAATACCGATAAAATATTTTTAATAAGATTAAAATACTATTTATAAAAAAAAATATCCTTTTTACAACGCAGCATCTTATATTATTGTTACAATGCGACTCATAAATAGCAAGGATCGTCGTACAAATTCCTACAACAGGGTTTCTTTAACAAGAAAAGTGCCAAAACTTTTATACAACACTGTATTACTGTAGGCCATGCGGTGACGACCTTAGAATACTAATCACCTTTTCTTCTCATTGGTGTCGAAAGAGGCGACTAATGGGATCCTCGAGTGACGATCTACTTCACTGGTGGTAGGGCTTATGTCCGACTGGTTAGTAACAACCGAGCGCATGGTAAAAAACCGCGAAGTGCCCGTTCGTCTATTTTAACGCCCCCCACGGAGTATGGCTAGGTTACATGGTTTCATGGTTCTGGGAGTATGGGTCAGTCATAGGACTGACCACGCCGAAAATTATGCCCACGCGTTCGTTCGTACCCATGACTTGACTCAACTGGTCGATCAGCCCACCAGGATCTCAGATATAGCCAGTCAAGTGCCTTCCTTGCTGGACCTTATATTAAAGACCCATCCGGAGGTTTATCGGGTCGTGGTCGATGCGCCTTTGGGCTCATCGGACCAGTGCTTGATATACTCTAAAGTGCTGCAGGCCAAATCGCCGCCCTTGGCGGTGATCAAACGCCGCGTTTGGCGCTATGGGTCAGCAGACTGGGATGGCTTGCGCGATTAGCTTGCGTCCATCCCTTGGAAGCAGCGCTGTTTCAGTGATACAGACCTCTCGGGCGCCACCGCTGCCGTTACTGACGAGATCACTATAGGAATGGAATACTATATCCCATTTTCTGACCTCGTCAGTAGGAGCAGTACCGCAACCTCTGGTTCAAACAAGGCTGTGCAAATGCCGTTTCCTTCAAACTGGCTGCATACCAGGCTTGGATCTCAAATCTCCCGATGTCCTTTCACTGAAGGCAGCCTATAATAAAGCTTCTAAGTCCTGCAAGAAGGTTTACATAAGAGCGGGTGCCCAGCGCATTGCACGCATTGGCCAAGAGATAGCCCGGCATCCTACGGGTTCTCGTAGCTACTGGTATCTGGCCACTGCCGTGCAAAGAAATTTCTGCCAGCCTTCGCTGCCATTGGTGAATTGTCCGGATGGTGCCCTAGCTCACAAGCCGCAGGACAAGGCCGATATCCTGGCAAATCTCTTTGCGGCCAACCCTCAAATCGATAACTGTAACTCACAGCCACATACAATACCATATCGTAGCTGTTCCATGAACGTATTCGATAGGGTCTGGCACAAAGGTCTTCTCTCCAAGCTTCGCCATACGGTCTGCCTGCCCAGTTCTGTGCCTGTATAGCTGACATTCTGCATGAACATAGATACCGCGTCCACTCTGACGGATGCAGTTCGGCGCACCCCAGGGCTCCATTTATCTCCCACGCTGTTTCTTCTGCATTTCAATGACATGCTTCCCTTCGGAAATTCATTGCTATGCAGATGACAGTACAGTACATGCGGACTATCATGGGCGCGCAACTGCCGAGCGGAAACGGAGGCGAAACGAGAGAATCTTGTCATTGAACTCAATCAGGTCTTGGATCGCATATCCATATGGGGGCTCAGACAACTTGGTTGAGTTCAATGCTAGTAAAACTCAGGCGTGTGTGTTTTCGACAAACACATAGCCATTCCAACCTTTTCCCACTCTTCAGAGCACAACCTTAACGCCACAGAGCAGCGTCACCATGCTCGGTATAGATGTTCGCTCCGACCTCAATCCAAAGAACCACATCGAATTCGTCATTAAAACAGCGTCACGAAAACTCGATATACTGAACAAGGTGCGGCGTTTTTTCACGTTTGATCGACTGTGCCTGCTGTATACACTTAAGATCAGGTGGAGTGCAGTCATTTGCTCGATCTAAGTATAAAAAAGGGATGCTTATTAGACCTACTTTACGTTTTTACATTGTTTGTTAAGAATTAAAAAAAAAATGTTTTTGTTTTTAGGACCTATCTTCCCGCACCTTTTACCGCTTCTGGGTTTTATACAATGCAAGGCAGCATTTTCTAGGACCTTATCCAAACTTATCTATGGTGGCTTAGCAATTAAAGTACGAAACCTTTAATTAAAATAAAAAAACTTGAGATCACGGTGTGATAATCCTTTTAAAAAGCTACGCACTAGCTCTTGAAAATAAATGGTATTGTTTATTTATACTGAAAGAATTATCTGCATTTATTTTGTTTAAAAACGAATATTATATATTATTTACTATAAGGGTGATATTTTTCACCAAAAGGTAGTTAAAATGAAACAATTTTTAAAACTTTGAAATTGTGTAATATATTTGCTATAAATAATTCTTTAATGGACTAGAATACTTTTGTTAAAATCTGAATTTACAAAATATGTAATACTTTTCGATTTTCAATAACAGGAGTTAAAAACGATTACTATAATCTATAAATATTTATAAATATCTAATGTTGAGGATTCTAATTCACAATGGAAGAATTTTTGATAAAATTAATTTGTATATATTCTATACAAAGGCCACATTATCACTTGTTTTAAGGACAGGAATAATATCTAACTATTGGATTGTCTATGAAATTTAACATTCTTATTATAAATACATTTTTTTTAAATTAACATAAATTATTATTGGCAGGATTATTGATAAATATTTTTTAACAATTTCATTTATTTAAGTATGTTTTAAAATTACATAATTTCTTTCATATATAAAGTTAATAGAATAATGTTTCCTAACCTGTTTACTATTCTAAACTTATAAATAAAATAAGCATAGTAAAGTATGATACTAAAAGCACAGTGATTTACTTGTCACAGACAGGAAAGATCTTCACTTTGTGTAAGGTTGTAGAAGGAATTTCAATGTTTATATGTATAAATTTTTCAATAACAACTGTTTACAGAATTTTATATCACTAATGATTAAGAAGTTTTAATTCCACATAATATAACATCATTAATTAATTTAAATTTTGCAGTAAATTTCAAACATAATTTGATGAAGAACAAAAATGCTTACACAAATAAAGATATATATTAGTACATATTATTTACATTATTAACTTTGTGTAAGTCAAAGAGATAAATTTATGCATTTTTTAAAGCAATGAAAAATATGATTAATATTTTGTGCTAAATATTACATAGGCTAATATATTTAGCAGTATATTGTAATATTTATTTATTAATTAATACAATATATGCAAGCAATTTGGCAATTTCCCATTTACTATATGTGTACAGTGGGTTATTTGTCAAAATTTATATTATTACTAAGGCAATTCATTATGTCTAAATTTGCTATAATTTAGTTAAAAGTAACATTCATTAAAAAATCATTTATTTTGAACTTGTCTAACAGATTATGTAAATATTTATATGTAAATATTTTTGTATAATTATCTTACTAGTAAAAACTTTTTGATATAATAACATATTAAGACACAAAACACACAAATACAATTATTTATTTATATATTTAAAGGTGTAAATTTATATTTGATAATATATGTTAAGTGACAGAAATAAATATAACATCATTCCTCAATCGTAAGATGGGCCCCTGCACATAGTAACAATAAACATGGATGCAAATATAAACTCTAATACTTGAATAGTAAGCATCAATGTGCACCAAATGTATTCAATTCGTAGAACCACCACTTGCCATATTAAAAGATAAAGAACACCTACTATTGATGGTACTGTTAGAATAACAGAAAACATCACAGGTATATCTGCAAATAATAAAATGATTTGATGTGACAGTCATCACCATTCACTTAACCACTTAATGAAGTTTAAAAAAAAAATAGCCAAAATAAATATTTTTTTTTAGTAAAAGAACACAATTTAGAAAAAAGAATAAAATTTTCTAATAACACTGGGACTAGTTAAATTTTTTAACCCTTCAAAAGGAGTTTTAAGTATATTAGCTGTATATCTGTCTATGCCATTATATACAACACAAATAGCTAAAATGATATGAATTTAAATATATAACCAAATGATAATGATGGTGCAACATGTTTGCTGCAATTAAAGAAAAGTATATTGACAATATAGGTGTTATAAGTTTCTGAACAGGTTTAATGACACCCTACTACCAACCAAAATCAATCACTTAAGCGGAATTGAATAGGAGTGTTGGAAGAAATGTAAGAAGTTTAAAAACTATCAAAATACTTATGTAATTTTTAAGAAATAATGGAATGTAATTGGTTTGATACTTTAAGATTACAGTGGCTAAAAAATATTTGGATACAAATATCATTTCAACTTTGATTGAGTTTTAAAAATAAAATTTTAATATTGATTTAGAATTTTTAAAAATATTTTTTATTTTTACAACTATAATAAGGTAAAATTGAGGTATCTATTCTTACCTCTTTCGCTAAGACTTCCTTTACGTCCAAGTAGCAGTCTTGCTCCTTCAACTACGAAAAGGCCCATCAATACACCGTAGTCTTGACCTACAGTTGTCCAATAGCTATCGCTGTTGTGCTTATTCCCAATCAATATAGATTTCAATATCAGTGTGCCCAATTCGCAAGTGGCAAAAAGACCGAAATAAAAGGAATTTATATATAAAAGAATCTCATACGCTAAACTCGAATTAACCATTGTACTTCTTAAATTAAATAACTATTTTGTAAGCTTTAATTATTAACAAGTATTACATACAAGTGAAAACAAGTGAATTTTACAAAAAAACAATCTTAAAAATAGAATGCTAGCAGACGGGTATAGAATTTGGTCACTTTTGAATGATAGATGTCAACAAAGCTTACAGCAGTAAAAATAGAATGCTGCCTGTTAATGGTAAATAAGGTTTTTTCTAATTCCCTTTTTAGTCACTATGATGTAGTGAAATCAATAAAAATTTATCATTGTATTCTGCTTTCTATGTTTTGTTTACTTTAAGACTGTTCAATCTTATTAACTTTTAATTATGTTATAATGGCTGTAAACACTGAATGCAATGAACGTATGAGTGAACGAGAGAACTGAATTTTTTGACGATTTACCTGATCTAATTCACTAACTGACGCGAGCGTAGGTAGACGTGTTCCATTGTGTGTTTATTAGTAAGGTGATTTTAATATTTCATGAATAAAACGAATATAACATAATTAATAAATAAATATATTTTTTGTTTTTACCATCGGTAGTGTTGGCTGAATATGATATGGTAAGTGTTGACTAGTGGGAGTAAATGTGACGGACCACGCGCTTTAAGAGCACGTTTTGATATATATTTAGATATATAACATAACTTACAAACATTTACATTTTACTTTCTTCCAGGAGATAATATTGGCAATAATATTTATAGCAAAAATGTAAACCACTTTGCTATTGCTAGAATTACATGCAATAATTGTTATTGTTAAGAATATCTATTGGATAATATTGGCGTATTGAAAATACCAGTAATAGTATCCAATAATCATTTTTTATAATAAGCAAAGATCGTTGAAAGTAGTTTTTAATGTATATAGTTGCATGCGAAGAATGAATATTACGTCTTATTCCGTTAGGTGGTAGTGAATACGGACTTATGAACTCTATATACTTGTTAACACAAAATTTTGCTAAAGGTAGAAAAATAAGGGAAATGTATAAAGAACACGTGTATCTGATTTTTAGATTTTTATATTCTAATCTCATATTTTCATATTAAACTTACGGAATTCAGTAAACATAGTACTGCCAGTACATATTTTTTATTGTCAAAGAGAATTATATCACTCCATTTCAAACACTTGCCACTTTCTTTTAATAAATTTAATTTTTTTACGTATGAAACGGTAATTTTTTTGTGTATAAAATGTAATATACTACTAGTTAATTCGTTATATTATCATCTATTTCCCGATAAAAGTTCCGTCATAATAGGTCCAGTCAAAAAAACAAATGTGGAACGGACAGACACATCAAAAAAAATCGACATTGTTCTGAAGGAAATTTGTATAAATTAAGTAAAAAGCAGTTTGTTATTTAAGTACATTGAATTCTGGATAAATACACTATTTATGTGTAAAATGCATTAAAATTATGTTTTATAATAATATTATAATTTTCATTATTCGTCACATAAATAACAATACTGAGCGTATGCATTAAATGAAAAAAAAAAACAAACAAAACTTGAGGTAACTTAAATTAACAAAAAAAAAATACTATAGATGTAATAGTTTTTTTTATGTAAGAAGAAATCGTCGTTGTAAAAATTAAATAAAATGCAGAACGTTCTTTACACGCTCGCTTTCCATACAACGTTGTTTTAATTTATTGAGTCAAAGAAAACGCGTAGTAATTCGCTATCGAATTGATTAACGAGTAGCACTTTGTTCATCCTGCGTCAGCAAAAATTGTGCCGAGCTGTTTAATATATATAGTAAATTAAAATAACTTTATTGTCATTCGTTGTTGGTAAAATTTTTAAACGAATTGTTGGTAAAATGTAATTATGAAAAATGTGTTTGAAGGTTACAATCGAACCCAAGACAAACAATATTTATGAGAGTTACAGCGCTCTTTACTTGGAATTGCAATAAAACTGAGGCGGTGAAAATAGTGCTTAGTGCTTTGATATAATCTGACTAAAAGTATCTATATGTAATAATTATTATAAAACTTTTTTATTTTTCTTAAAAGATGTTTAAGATAAATGACCGTTTTTTCAATTTGTGAACGCCTGCTAAATGAAAATGCCACCCGGTGGTTTACTTGCCACCTCTTTACAAATGCACAGTTTATATTTAACAACACTTATCACAAATAATATCATAATTTTTGTTTTTAAGGTTATAGGATTATCGTACCATGCACAGGTCCAGAAACGTAATCCAAAATTATAAACCGATTAATTGTTCGTTTCATCTTTTCACGTTATACGAATTCTTATATTATTAGATTCATCAACTGGCCTGTATTTTCTCAATTTTAGTTTTTTATTTTCGCTGACAAAATATTCATCTCCTGGCTTTCTTATTACGATCGATCATTTAACCGATCAATAAAGTACGTTTAGTATTAAATGTGGCAACTTAAAGAATTATGTAAAAATCTTTACCGAAGGTAAAGCTAAATGTGTAAAATTAATACTAAAAGTATTTTTAGTGTTACTGTTACCGATAATAAACGATTCCGTTTTAGTACAAAACAAACGATTTATTTTTATAAATTTACTGCCAATAATATCACAAAGGTAACACTATCGACTACAAAATTTTAAAAGTAATTTTACTAACCGCTCATAAAAAAATGTGTATTATAATATCTTCCAATACACCATTGATATGTAAGCATTGTATTACCCCAGGGGTCAGATCTTTATTTTAATGAAATTGTAATTATGTCTGGGTTTATTTCTTGATTAGGTATTTATGCACAAAATGGAATTAATATGAATATTGATCTGTACGCAGATCACAATAAAACTTGTTAGGAGAAAAAATATTATCACAAAGGTTCTCATAAAAAACACACGCATATTAAGTTCTTTGTTGTTGAATCATGCGCGGAAGATTGGACGTAGCATTGTCATGAAACGAGCTGTTTGAACCATGTCCTTTGTCATCCATGAAAGTATATTAAGCCTGGTTATTGACTAGAACATTCGTGGGAAAAACGTTACGTTTTTATTACGTGATTTTAAAGACAACTAGGCTATGACATTTTTATTAGAATATCTAGAATGAAATTCGAAATCTCCAATTATGTGTATGTGGTGGTCCGAAATTCTGTGTTTGGTTTCTGAATACAAAGACTTGTTTTCAAATTTAAAATTTAATTTTATGCCGTCAAGCCAAACTAGCTTTCCGTTTGAATGAAGAGCGTTGTAGCTTACTGAGGGACTTAATATAAACAAGCGATAAGTGCTGCTGTCTAAAGATACTTATTAGTATCGTATTATGAGTTATAAGTTATGAGCAAGCTCATCACTTACAATTAAGTGAACATAAAGCTTGTCTCGTCGCTTCGTTGTATAAAAAAAAGATACTTAAAAAGGTAAGACCTTAAAGAGAAAGGAACCCTTTTTTGTGGGTGTGTAATAAATACTGGGATCTTTTTAATTGGTCTAATTGGTTACTGTCTCGTAATAAATTGAATTATAACATAAACGCCGCAAACTCTGCTACGATAGGTCAGCTGTCAATTGATGATTCAATTGCATCTAGTACCGGCTGAATGCAATGTTATTTAAAACGTATTTTGATTTCGCTTCCTATACGCAGCGGCGTTTCTTGGTAATATCTATTCGAGTTTATATTTAATATGTGTAAATAAGGAGTATATTAAATTTGACATTTACAAGTGTCATTTTAAACTTGCTTATATTTGATTCACTTACTAACCAAGAAAGAAGTAAATCGTGAGAAAAACTATATCCCCGTATTTTAAGAAGTTTTCCTCTAACTCTTTCCGGCGATGAAATGTGTTATACTATTTAATTTGATTCAATTTGGAGTTATAAAATAAGGGTTAAAACTATATTCTATGAGGTGTAAATGATCATAAATATTATTATGATATGAATTCTAGCTGTTATTTATAAATTAGAAGCATGAAAACTGTGATAAAATAGGCAAGATATTGGAATAAAAACGTTTTATTAAATAAAGTTATTACAAGTGGTATAGATAATACACAATTGGACAAGTGTTCGATAGCGTTAGGCTAGATTACAAAACATGTTGCCACGCGCGATAAATCTGGACAATACTTATTTGCATGCGATGTCGCTAAGATTTATTTGTACTTTTAGAGGTCATATCGCATACATTCTTGATATGCGAAGTGCAGTAACGTATGTATTGAGTTTCAGCTTATATTTATTTATTATGAATATCAACAACTTTGCATACAGTTTTAAATCAAAAATATTATTATAGTGCAAGGCTAATTACAAGTTTTCCTTATTTTAAATTTTTATTAAATATTTCCTTATTTAAATATTTATTGCATCATGCGTTACTTTGTAGAACTCCATGACTTAAAAAATATAAATTGCTGATAATTTTTTAATCGTATATACTACGTATAAAAATTAAGTAATGTGTGTCTTGTACCTAAAAATTTGTGAATAATGATTGTTGATTAAAATATCTAATATTATGTGTAAATTTGGATACACTAATAATTAAAATAAAATATTTCCCAAAGTAACAGTTCACCATTTACGTTGTTATGAACTTGAAAAATTGTATGGCATAATGGTTTAGTAAAGGAAGGTGTTTTTTTTTATCAGTGTTACGCAAATAATTTCTCTGAATTTATTTTAATATAAATGAAATGGGTTAATTTGTTTAAAATGATTAGTGTTTGCACCAACAAAATGCGTGTCTGATTTATTTGAATAATTAATTGCGATATGCTGTGTGGAATTTTCTAAGGCTATAATTGAAATCTATACTACAAATATAATACTAACGATATTGAAACATCCTGTATGCACATATATGTCCTTTTCATTATACTTCAAGAAAATTTGTATTACAAATTTATAACTATTTAATTTCATTACATTTTCTAATTAGTTAATATTGTTAATGTAAAAGTAGTTTAGATCAAATTTTTGAAGCTAAAAAGTATTTTATATTTAATTGTTTTGTTATGTCTCAGTACCAAAACTTTTTTTTAAATAACGCCAGAAGGTAGTGTTAATGTAATGTATAATAGACATGTGTCTAATATGACACAGGTAAACAAATTTAAAAACATGTTTCACTTAAATATTCTGATTTTAGTGCGTTTTCCCGCTGCTGAAAGCAAACTGCAACGATGTATCGGAGAAATTTCTCAAGAGTTTTAAAGTATGCGTACCCTTTTGAAACTTAAGCGAACCAAACTTTTTTTTTATTTTAGAAGGTTTAGGGTTATCGGTTATTAGACTTCGTGTCATCTGAACGTTCAATTCTCCACATCTGGAATTACTTTTTTGTATAATTTTTAAAACAAAGTCAATTTTAAATAAATAAGTATCGTGAGTGAGTGATCAACCACTCACGAATATTCGGAACATCAGCAAAATATCAATTCTTTAATAAAAGAAATAAGATCACCTTGCCTAATAAGTCAAGGTGATTTTATTTCTTTCTCGCATACTTATAATAAACAAAATTATTTAAAAAAAATATTTAAATGAATAATAAATATTAAATCTTTGATAGAATTAATAAGATTATTTCTTTTGTCGACAGATAGTATCAGGAGTTGAAGCCAACGCACAAAGGACTGTTTCGGTGTTATGATATTACTCGAGTGTTAGTGAATCGTTATGGAGATGTCTCATCAAGGAGGGGCGGAGGCCGAGAGCCTCCTGCGCCCTGACCAAAGAAGTGGAGTCGTCATGCCACAAGGAACTCGTTCTGGAAGTAAGTCTTTTTTCTTTTGTCAGAGTCTTCAAATGCCAGATCTTTGTTAACGTTTAAGTGGACAATTGCGCCGATTTTCGTAACCGAAACATAGCACGCAAGCTTTATTATGTTTCGATTTCAACCAGTTACGTGTTTCCGAAAACTATACATAGTAAATAATCGTACATAGTAAAATACTACGATCCTTCAAAAATATATATTTCTCAACAGTTGTCACACTATTGATCGATTGTATAAAGGATACACGGTTTAGATTTATTGCAGTGAATTATAAAAAACGTTTGGTTGTTTTTTTATTTATATAATTAAGACAATAAAACATCTTAGATTATCACGACACAGTTAATTGGTCAAGGGTAGATAGTGTAGGCAGTAAAATTACTGGAACAACAACTTAACATGTTACGGCCACGAGTAATATGTTGCGGTGTAATATCCTATGTAACAGTTACTTATCCTCTTTGTCTTGTTATTTAGTTGAATAAATAATATAGATGATACTTAAAAGGTGACAATATAAATTTTAAGAAAACCGGTTTGGTTCTTGTGTAATAATTGGTTAGTTTTAATCATTATACAATGTCATATAAATAAGTATATAAATAGTGAATGTGTGTTCTCGAGTATATCATATAAATAGATCACAGATGATAATTTTACAGTTTAGTTAATAATTATGTTTACTGATATTTCGTAACAGCAGTATTAAAATGTTGTTCGTTATCCAATTTCACAACAGGCCGCTAGATACAAGCGGCTTCATCGATTTCATAACCTTGGCCGGTGCGATCTAATTCACTTATCTGTGCTAAATTAATTATGCGGTAAACTCGTTTTGCAATCAAAGATGGCCGATTAAGTGTGATTTGTCCCATAATAAACGATAAAAGCGTTTTGCCTAGCAAAAAGCTTATAATTATGAAATCGATTATAAATATACATGGTTGTGATTTTTATTTTTTGATATTAAGATAATTAAATATCTAATCAATTGTCTTCCATTGATTGAAAACTATTTCAGTGATTTTGTGATAGATGATAGATTATTATTGTATTCAAGTCTTCACCCGCTCGCTTTCTGGGTGTGGTAATTTTTTTATTCAATATTAGGATTAATACCACTCTAGCAAGGCACCGAATTGTAAGTCCATTGAGGCAGAGAATAAGAAGTTCTATTGAAATTTACCCTCCCCTCCTTTACTACCTTGGGGGTGGAATTTCGCTAAACTCTTTCTTAGTGGATAGTTACATCATAAAGAGCACACCTCTGAAATTTCATGTCTCTAAAACCAGCGGTTTAAGCTGTGGTTTTATATTGATTTGGTCAGTCAGTCAGGACATTGAATTGTATATGTACAGATTTATTTACGTAACATGTTAAATTCTTGTTTTTATCCTTTACAAATTTTTGGTTACCTATAATGTTTTAAAATATTTTAGTTAAAGCGGTAACAACGTCAACCCTAACCCTTTATAAACCGGTGCGTGAGCGATCAAAAAAGCTTGTTCCCTATTACGACACATGTACACATCCTTTACTTGTATTGTATACACATAGTTGATGTTGAATAAATTAATAATAATCTAACTTTTGCTTTGCTTAGAACACTATAGTAATATTTATTACTTAAAAAAAATTAAAATCTTAATGCTTCTATTAAATCTTAGGAATACTTGGTTTCCTTAATGAGAGAGATACTTAATGAGATCTTTAACAAAATTTGTTTGAACATACTTTCTATTTACTAATCTTTAATCTGTGACCAGTTATGATTCGGAGTCGTAACAGCAAGGAGAAAGTAGTCACCACAGCGATGTGATGAAGCACGAAACTGCTTAGAAACAGTTTTTTTACTCTTTGTTATAACTAAAAGATAAACGAGCTAAAAGTGTATCTTATTAAAAGGCTACTGGGTGCGTTCCAAATTATGATTTATATTTGATCTTGGTTTTACCGCTAGAAAAATTATTATGTAATATATATGTTTAAATGATAACATTCAAATGAATAATAAATGTGGTACTATTTAGAACATAACGTTTTATCGGCTCTAGGCTTACACTTCGCCACGATTTTACCCGATGTTAAGTGTCAATGAGGCCATACATGGTGAAGTGTGTTCGCCCAGAATACGTCTGGCTCTCACATTTGTAATTGCCGGAACACAGCAATGCTTTTATGGCAACAGATTGTTTTTGGGGGTGGTAGTAAACCAGGCGGATTCGAAAAACTCTACCACTATCCAGACTGCACTATTCCTGTGGCCCGGGAATCGGTAAGCCACTGCGCCGCGGAGACAGTCAATTATTTTATCTCCTTTCCCGTCATCATTGTTGATAATATAAATGCATTTAAACTTATGCGTCATCTTTTGTCAAACACAATGCGTGTTAAAAACGAGACTGTTAAAGTTTGAATACTCTTGGGGAGGGATCATTTTACTACGGTGGCATTATTATCCTATAACTGGTTTTAGAGACTGAATGGAGAAAAAAAATGGTAAATTAAACATGGGAAATGGTGCATGAAATTACAAACCATAAACAGTTAACAAAAATCTACAAATTATTACGGATAGAATAGTACAAATATCTTTCTTATAATATCTATCCGTATTATTTTGAAAGTTCGATAGCCGCGTACTTTGGACGTCTGCAAGTGTTACTTCTCACGTAGAACCGACGCGAAAATGACATCCATTAGCAAAGTAAAAACTGTGTGTGGATGGCGCTAAGTATGTCGAGTCGTTCCACCGTAATGAAGATACTAGAAATTGGAGTGTCCCATTAGGGGCCCCCGCTCGGGGTGAAACTGCGCAGGATGGAAGCGAAGGTGAAGCGCTCCTTTTAAACGGAGAGTAATTAATGCAATTAGATCAAGTGCGGATGATAATTTTTCATGAATAGCAATAGGATTCATGAATGTTGTCATAGCTTTGAAACCGTACTTTATTAATAAAAAAAATAATAAAAATATAAAATAGTGTAGTTTTATGCTTAAATACATTATGGTTGTCTATTCTTAGTATGTTTTATAAGTTTGTCATTTTTATGGTATATTTTATAGATTTCCACTCGAATTAAGGATCTAAGTAAATAAAATAAAACTTTTTATTCACTGTGACCGTTACTACGCCGCCGTATTTTTTCCATATCCTTTTTTAACATCCAGTTTGCTTTTAATGAGCGCTTTTGTACTTTCGTTTTATTTATAAACTGTAATATATTTGAGAGATAAGAGTGGCCCCACAATGAATGTGAAGCTATCTAAGTACGCTATAAATAATTACATACATCAACAATGCATATTGTTGATAAGCTGTTAAATGCGTTGGTAAATGGTAATGTCTGACGTGTTTAAGCCAATTGAATCTCCG
Organism: Pharmacophagus antenor; assembly: GCA_018245475.1. Taxonomy (NCBI): domain Eukaryota; kingdom Metazoa; phylum Arthropoda; class Insecta; order Lepidoptera; family Papilionidae; genus Pharmacophagus; species Pharmacophagus antenor. The sequence goes on along the minus strand of DWQX01001724.1, from coordinate 3,568 downwards.
GTCTTATTCACTTGTCTTATTCACAGGAAACAGGGTTAAACTGGTACTTTGCCGTATTCCGTTAGGGTGTTATCTTTGCGTTGTATAGCTAATATTTTCATACTGAAATAAGTTTAGTAGTGGCATGACACCGTACTAATGACGTATTAAACAATTTTCATCTTTGTCATCTATTACTGGATCGATGTTTGCAAGACTCAAAGGTCCACTATCTCGCGGATAGATCGGCACGAGATGCCTCATGGCATTAAGTCTGTCTTTTGTTCCCTTTACTCAGTAAGACGTATTCTATTAATACAATACGAAATAAGACGTATTTAATTTAAAATTAACACGCTTTACCATCTACGGCCTCATTTTCACTTATCATCAGGTAAAATCAAAGTCAAGTGTTAGCCCATAACCGATAAAAAAAGTAAAATTGCGTCAACTGCTCCCGCGACATATTTGAGATGTTGTAATCCCCGCGTGCAATATCCACTATCTATTTTAGATAGTTCGTCCGCCTAATCGTTGACCCAGTTATCTAGCGACGATCTATTAAACCATCAATTTGTACCAGTATTATTACTTTGTATCAATAGTTAATTTTACAATAAATTTATACGATAACATACACGGAGTAGTTGATTTGTGATATTTTATAGTTTCTTAGTTTTTATTTACTTAATTAAATAAATAAAAAAATTAATAACTAAACGTTGTTACAATTCATTACAATGAAAATTAAATCTTGTAAATTATCGTAATATCTTTTATGTAACACCTTAATAGTATTAAAACTGTTGTAAAGTGTATCTTTTTCATGGATCGTAGTATTTTGCCAATGACGGATAGAATCGTAAAAACACTTGCTGGTTAATTGTTGATAAAAAACTAGAACTGGGTTTGTAAGCATCGGTTGATATCTGTAGAAAAGATAAAGCTTATTAGTTATTTGTGTACCGATATGTCTAACTTCATTTGAGTAAACAAGCTAATAGTTTTGTGATAAAAGTTTGAAAGAAGCTGCTAGTAAAGTTATTGAGGTAAGATTAAATATTACAATGTTTTGCTGTGTAAACATTCTTTATTATTTTGATGAAAGGATGGAACTTCTGATGTTAAGATTATTATTGATTGCCTGTCAATAACTCCACTTAATAGTGTAAGACTAGACATAGTCTAGGATGGTAGATAGTTAATGTAGAAGAAGCCTATTCCGTTTCCTTTACGTCATATATGGACGAATATATTGACGCCGGGAAACTCTTACCAACTCCACTTAATGCACAATGAACTGGAAAGCTAGGAATATCAACAATGAAAGGTTGAATGTCTGCTATACGTCCGATAGTAAAATGGCGATAGCTGCATTACCTATATACGATTCCTGTTGGGGTGATAAGGTTCTTGAGTGGCAGACACGTAGCGCTAAAAACAGTATAAACAGGCCCCCCACAACCGACGATCCGGAGAAGGTCGCGCGAATTCGCTGGATGACGCCAGCACAGAACCCATTGGTGTGCAGATTCTTGGGTGAGGTCTATGTCTAGCAGTGGGTGTCTCATCATTACATCAACAGGAATCATCATCATCATCATCATGAGCCTATGATGATGATAATGATTCCAGTTATATGGAATTTTTATCCTCTAAACCGCACTCGATGATCGAACCCATTGCGTCTGGGATCTCCTACAGGACTCACTGACGTCCCTCTGCATTAGGGCTGAGCATATTCCAGAGAGGGGTATAGTTCTCCCTAACACTGGGTGTTTGCTTGTAGCGTTCTGTTTCCTTCCCTCATACTCCTTCTGTGAGTGATAAGTGGCTCTATGAACCTTCAATCACGAAAACCGTTCTAGTCACATATGTTAGGCAGGTGCTGTAATAGTCCTATAGTTAATAACCCATGACTACAGGACAGGTGTAAACAACCGCCTACACATAACTCATTACAACGAGGTGCGGTATAAGTATCACCTGTCTACATACTTATTTCCTGCTCGTCTAATGTTAACAATTCTTTATTTTTAAACTTCCCCGATCTGTATACATTGTAATTCAAATTTTCTCATGTCTATATCCCATAAATATTTACTAGGTATGATACCTTATATTCTTCGACGTTTCGGCGCGAGTTGCATCGGCCGTGGTACGGGTCTGCGCGTACTTAGTGAATATTTACGCGATATAGATAAAAAAAAAGTTTAATTATAAAATCATCTTTTATAAATAAATAAATAAAACAAAATATGTCATAATTTGATTATGTATTTAATTAGCTTACATATAAATGGAAAGCTTATATTCTTCGGATAGATACTGCATTAGCTAAGCTTTAGATGACTTTTAATTGTTAAAAAGCTTTTTACAATAACTTTGTATTCCGTTTTAATTGATTATACGTAATCATGCAGAACTTAAAGACTTATGAAACCTATCATTATTTATGTTTTTTTCTTAATAAAGTTTTTTTATTTAAAAGAATAATGTTGTATGAGTACATTCATTAAAAATCTAAATCTCGTCTTGATATTTAGTTTTCTATTTATATCATTCATTCTTTTGTTTTGCTCATAATAATTTTCCTTTCAAGTTATAACAATAGAGTTGTTTTTTTTTTTCAGTTCAAATTAATATTTAACATAAAAAAAGATAATATGAAATGTTCCTAAAGCGGGTCGCTTCCATGTTACGTAACATTGAACAAAACTTTTATTATGCCGTCATAACGATATAATACCAGCCCATGTCTTTAGAATTATTAATCATAAAATTAGATCTGGTCTTCTATATAATACGTTTCCACCGATAAACTTAACGGGCGATAAATAGAAAGGGAAAAAAAAACACACACGCACACAGTTACAGAAATTTTTACAAATGCTATATATATTTTTACTATTTTTTCGGTTAATTTATTATAATTTCCTTAAAACTAATGGAGAATCATGCAAATCGGATTAGTGTAAAAGTAATGCACGGTATTCACTTAAATAGGATAAAAAACGTAGGTGTCCAATAGAAACTAGTCTATATAGCGTGTAAAAAAAATCTAAAATAATTATTAACAGAACGTGTAATTATAGAACCCTCTCATATGTTTATAAAAAAATTATAGAGTGCCTACATTATTTGGTGGATTTTTGTATATCTTAATAATGCTATAAATTAATAAGTTACTTAGTTGTTACTTGTTTAGAATTAGGAGCTTAATATCTATATCTATGCTATCGTTTTATCACTCGTAACTACATACGTGAATTTGTTTCTCTTATCGCTGATACAAACACATCGCAGTAAGATAAGATCTTTCATGCGACCAGATCATTCATTTCATTTACTGTAATAGTAAACATATGTGCTGTAATTAACTTCAATTAGGTAATAAAGAGGTGTAAAAGTTAAATGTTACATTAATTTATAGGTAATTGGTGCAGTTTGAGATAAGATCTTATGTTTGAACATTAACATAACACGATTAGCATAAATATCTTACTCGTGGGAAACATATGACATACGATTCAATCGTACCAGTTTATAGATACATCTATGTATACATACTATAAAAATAATTATATAT